>KK112406.1:112184-210265 GCA_000611955.2 Stegodyphus mimosarum
AGAAGAGAGACTTGACTTAAAATGAACATTGCAATACCTATCGCAAGATAACGCCTTTGGAAAACAATTATTATTATTGTGGGGTAAGGGTTTAGAGGAAAAAGCCATTTGCGTATATGTGTACCTATATATTAACGAATAATCAAATGTAAAGAAGGACTACTAAAAATCCCCTTTAATTATATACATATATATATATATATATAAGGAATGCACGTTCGCAAATGCTATAGTTGCGAGCTATGGTACAAAGAAGCAGAGAAAAAGAACAGAAACAGCAACGCATCAATGGGACAGAAAACATTTTATTGAAAGATTGTACTAGAACAAGTGTTCGAAATTACGATCAGATGTCGTCTGGCAGGCCTGAGAGCGGTATGAATTCCTTACGTTCTGGAAGATTCTGATATGTTATGTATTCGAAAGACTAGATCTTCAACTGAAGAAACGGGCGCCTCGTACACCAAACTCTTCATGTGACCCCAGAAGAAGACGTCCATGCGTAATAGGTTTTTTGCATAACCACTCAAATTATCAGATACTAAAAACTGAGTATATTATAATTTATTGCAATCTCAGTGTAATGGAAAACACTCACATTTTTCACTCTGAATTCCATTTTGAGAGTGGCAACGGACATTGGCAAAAAGACTGTCAGTAGACCGGTTTAAAGTTCGCTGGCACTCATTTCCTCTTTCTTCCTCTTGACGTGTTACCTTCACATGTGTGAATGAAGGCTACGAGACATGTCGGGTAATTTTTCTTCCAAACCCATTTGGCACCGCCATTTCGTTAACAAGTCCTCGTGCTTCTTCATGTAATTATTTATTTTCCGTACCTGTGAACGAGAATGACCATTTTGTGAAAAAATAGGCGGATGTTTTTCATTCCTACCAAGTCCTATACACTGGTGTGCAAAAATTAAGGTTTTTTCAATATAACTTTGTACAAAAGCTTTCCAAATCAACACATTTAATACCGTATGATCCCCAATACGTAAGGACATGAGTAATGTAAGCAACCCTTACTAAAAGAGAAATCAGAGGGATAAAAAGAAGCTTCATTGAAAAAGTAGCATTGAGCGCAATGCGACTGAAGGCCGAAACATCCCTGTGATGGGTGTCCAGCAAGAAACATCCGGTCTTTAATAGGGGATATGATCTCCCCTGACTACTAGGTAGGTTTCACATCATTTGTGCATGCTGGATATGTGGTTGTTAATGAGCTGTTGAGACACTGCTGCTCGTTCCTCTTGTAGCACCAATTGCAGTTTCAGAATCATTACTGGCGATAAGTTGCGTGCTGCCACGGGTCTCCCTAGTAAGTTTCGTACATGCTTGACGGAATTTAGATCCAGAGACCTTGCCAACCAATCCATGTGTTCAATATCTTCATGTGATGAGGTGGAGCTTTGTCGTCCATGAAGAGAAACTGTGGACCCATAGCCCTTGTGAAAAGACGCATGTAAGGAAGAAGAACCTCGTTACAAAAGCAATCCCAGGGGACGAACCTCCTTGGTAGATATGAAGGTCGGTCCGGCTACCAAGCATTATGTCTGTTTGAACGAGAACTCCGCGACCTCCAAAACAGTCCCTTTTGATGATGTTGAAGGGGTTATTGCGTGTTCCCCACTCTGTCCAGATGTGTATGTGTCTAGAATCGCAACTAAAACTAAATCTGCTCTCATCTGTAAGAAGTACTCGTCATCATTCATTGTCTCTCCAATTCCGGTGTTCCCGGCACCACAGAGAACGCCTTCTCCGATGAGCAGGCGTTAGAGGTACACACCGTACAGGGCGTCGTGCAAACAGACCACCACCGTGCAGTCTTCTGGCCACTGTAAAACGCGATATCGGTCGTCCAGTCGCCTGTGTCGTGTGTCTAGCGATTTCTCCCGCTGTCTGCCGCCTGTTTCTTCTGGCCTGTAAGGCAATATACCGGTCATCTGCGGGTGTGGTTCCTCGTGGACGACCACTACTAAACCCCCGGATAGCTGTTCCTGTAGTTTGAAATTGTCTCCAAAGTCGTGAAACGATGCTGTGAGCAATTCCGAACTCTGCAGCCACACTTGTCACACTGCGGCCTTCCTCCAACTTCCCAATGATTCGATCTCGGGTAAAAGCATCCAGATGTCGTCTAACAAATTGATTATTCGCCATTTCTCGCTGAGGCAGCAACTCGGTGTGATTTTAACTGCTATACGGTGTGCAATCTCTTTGCCAGAAATACTGATCTTACACCGACAACATGCTTTATACTACTCAGACACTCCCTCATTACGTCTATCTGCATATCTGCGCATGTGCTACCGTACATCACCTTACTTAATCTCCTGATTGGTCTTTCTGTCCGCTCTGCGTCTTCGTTCAGCTGATATGCTAATTTTTCGACTTCGTCCTTAATTTTTGCACACAAGTGTAGTTTCCCGCAAGCACGACTTCGAAATTTTGCGATGCTTCAAGATTTCCATTTTCCTTCATATGCTGTTCCACGACAAACTCGCGAATGTTATTTGGAGTTAGGTAGGTTTCTTGTAACCAAATATTTGTCAATATTTCTCCTACAATTATAAGGTTCTGAATAAATACGTGTTTCTTTTTGGTACTGTGTATGTGTAAGTCAATTTCATTCTGTATCCAGTTTTAGGTTATTAAGGCACACTAAAATAAACTCTTAAGATTCTCTTCTATTCGGCTTATTGCCAGGATTAAAAATTCTCACATTAGTAAGTTACTCGCAAAGGTTCGTCCGAGGTCAAATCTGACGAATTTAAAGCAAGCTTGTTTTCTTTGTTAACTGAGTGTACAAAAATATTACCACACATAGTTGTAATTATTTAAGAGGAGACGGAACCCCCTAAACCGACAATCTTAAATTTACCATTTTCGTTTTCCCTTTTCTCAAATTTTTCTTAGATACACGTTTGAAATTTTTTGTGTAATTAAAGTACACCTATCTTATTATACTGAAATGAGCTTTTGAAATATTTTTAGGGTAATTTATAGAATATTGTATTAGGCATAGTAAAATTTAGCACATCTCTGACGACGCCCAACCGGCATAGTAGTTAGCGTCGCCGACTGCCGTGCTGAAGAGCTGAGGCTCGAAAACCTCGGACTCGTCCCCTCGGGGTGGTCTGCATCAAAATTGGGGGCGGAACTGAGCCAAATCGCACTATGAATAGTTAGATGCTCAAGGCTGCTGCTAGCGACAGGCGTAATATAGAGCTCCTTGCCACGAGGAATTTAATGGGCTTGAGCTCACTACGTCAGAGAAGTGATCATAAGCAACAACAAAAACAACACTTTTCGCACAAAAAAATATGTGAATTTTTTTAACAGTTTAACCACAACAGGCTTATTTCAGTAAATACTAGGAAACATAAGGAATAAGCCATAAAAAATTTACATACCTGTGAGCAATAGTTCGTAAAAAAAAGCTACATTCAGTATAAAAACGCATTTAGAGAAAAACGGGTTTTTATGTAAAAATCCTCCTTTATTCGATGATAAATTAAAACTAGATTTTTTGCAGTTCTAATTTTCATAGAGATTAAAGTACTTGTTTTTAGAAAGCTAAAAGTGTAGTGATTGAAAAGGTAGAAATCCAAAATTACCATTTTTTGAAGTGTTTTCGCTTCCAACACCCCTGAAGGTTTTAGTTGATTGAATTCAAACAATTTTGAAATTCGTTGTCCGGTAGGAATGTATGATGACCACTTACTTTCATGCATCTGGTTAGTTAAAGGCTGACCCGGGCTGACTAAGGTCATGAAAAAAAAAACCTAATATTTTGTACCTCCAAATATCACTCTTCGTTATTGTAACAAGTAACAGGCTAGACACGAAATTATTGCGACTTGTAATTTAAATAGCGGTCAGAGATAATTGAAAGGAATTGAACAATTGAAATATACAGAATAATTAAAAGAAATAGGAAAGTGTAATATTAAATAAACAAATAAGAAATAGTTCGAGTGAAAATATTTTATGTGTATTGCCACTGTATGAAAACTGTAATGGTAATTAGAAGGTTTAAAAAACCATTGATTAGGTAAAATCTATTGATATGTAGTGTCATTCAATGGTCTGTTTGACAAAATAAATTTTATAATATATCAATAGGTTTGAAATGACTATTTTAGTGACATGTTGTATGTAAATATAAATTGCATGTAAATTTTTTAATTGTGAATCACGTGTATGGTATCTGAATCGCATATGTACTTTATAACTAATTGCTAAAATAATTATTCCTTATTATTTTTATACCCTTGTATGAAGTTTTGTCCGACTATGAATACATTTCTTAGAGAAGAAAAATGTTTTAGAAATCAAGCGTTTGTTGCCATTTGAAACAGTTATCATGACTTGGATAGAAACGATGATTCTATAATTTCCCTGCATTTAAATTCTAACAACAACCAGAATTAATTTCATATAACTCAGTTTAAATCTTCATTCTCATTTCTACTATCCGAAAATTTTCCAGCGTATTAGCTGCCTTTTCTAGAGCGGAAAGTGTCACAATATTAAAAACATATAGCATTTCTTGCTTTTGGTGTTATAGATCTTCATGCTTTAGCATGCTCTTTTGAAAATCCATAGATGATCAAAACCTATATAAGTTAACAGTACTTCTGATGATATTTAATGTTATTTAATTACTCCGATTCAGCTTATGAAACGTTTCACATGAAATCATTTATTTTCCAAAGCAAACAGTGCGTACATGAAACGGAATGGAGATTTCATGAAAAAAGAGGAAGAAACATTTTACGTTTCTGCAATTGATTCAATTTGTAAATCCTCTGCTGTAAGGATTATAAAATCAATTTCAGATAAAACATGTGATACTTGTCAGACATCAGAGAAACGTATATATGCATTAGCGGTAACAATTTTCATTTATCTTTCTAAGTATGATTATTGCCTTTGTCTTAGTGCATATTTACTCTCTGAAGGACTTTTATTTAAAACAGAATTTCTTCTTTAACTATTAGATGTAAAGTATATAGTAATATGCTTATATTAAATACAATCTCATAATATGATGAGTCAAATTAATATTTTTTCCCAGTTTTCTTACTTTTAATTTCCCATTGTAGTGGAAACCTGCAACATTTTATAAATCCCTTAACTGATATTTTCTTTCCAATGCCGATGCCACTTTTGTTTATGTTTATCTTCTCCTTTCCAACAACTGTATTTTTGTTGCAATCATTCAGATAAACCCATGCTTTATCAAGTAGAACAATGTACATTCATTTATCTCTTGCTAAACGCTGTTCATACAAGACTGTACATCATTGTCTGCGTTCAGCTACATAGTCCCACAAAAGCTAATGAACATCCTGTTTTTTAAAATTTTTTAAGCAGGAAACCTTTGTTTATTATCTTGTCTAGTTTTGATGAAAAAGCCCAATGTTGATGTATTTGCAGACTCTGAAACTGATTACTGTGTCGGCAGATTTTCTGGTGATACCAGAGTCTTCATTTTTGAAATATTATAAAGTGTACTATAGTTTTTTTGCTATTCGCTTAGAGTCTTCTTTTCATCTAAAAGTGATTATTGGGGACTTTCTCTTTGCGGTTAACATATTTTTCGATCGACAGTTTGTTTACCTTTGACATTTAAAAAAAGTAAATTCTAGGAGAGCAGACAATATTTATCATTTCAAATTATCCCCTGTTGCCTAAAATGTTTACTTCGCATCATTTATATTTGTTCTTTAGATTCATATATTAGTATTTGTAAGACAGGAAGAGGATATAGCCATATTTAAGTTAATAATACTGGTTTTCATATTTTTCTCTTATATATATATATCTTGGAGTCTTCGCGGAAGATGAAACAGTTCACGTTTAGTCACGGCCGAAAAAAACTGCTGCTTAGATGTCTGGAGATTATGGCGTAATGGATGATCGGATGGAATTTTAGAATCAGGACCGACTTGATAGTTAAACATCATATCTTGAATGACGAATTTCTTAATACATAACTGTAGAAGACCGGGGTGCTAAACGCGCCCCATAATTTTAAATATGCAATTATATTTTAATTAACGGCGAATAACTAGCAGAGGCTGAGCGACAAGCTGTCAGCACGCAGGCGAAGAGGGGAAAAAGAGACTGCGCAGTTATTTAGATATTTATACAAGACAGGTGCACCAAGTACAGTTAATTTGTGATTAATTTTGGGTTTTAGTTCCATTTTTCAAGCAGCGTTAAATAATTTCGAATGCTCTCGAATGTGGGAGAAAGGGTGAACTTAGGGGAAGAGTACCAAATTTAGAATGTTAGTTTTGATGTAGCCAATTATTTTTTTAAAGCATGTATCATATTTTGTTATATGTTACATATTCCCCTTTCAAAAGAAAGGTCGGGAGAGCAGGGTGACAGTATTAGCTTAAGTCGGGAGAGCAGGGTGACAGTATTAACAGTATTAGCAAAGGATTAGCGAAGCAAGACATAGTTATGAGGAAAGACATGAAACAACATCCAGGACATAGCGTACGGGCTTGAACTATGCCCTATCATAACTCATGATCTTTTTCATATAATTAGAAAATGCTTAATTATATAGAAGAGTCAACAGGCTGTCAAATGCGGAATGAAACAGTATTCCCCAAATGGATTTCGGTAAAATATCTACAAAAGTTCAAATATGTGTCTGCTTATCTGCAAGTCCAAAAATGCTAACGTCAGCGAAAACGAAGTGCACGGCCATCTATGCAATGTTTAAAAGAAAAACAGAAAAAGGTGTTCTAAAATCATCAAAGTGAATTATCAAATTCGTTTGCGGTGTGTGATTTAACTGTATATTCATAAGTGCTTTGAAAATCATCGACTGTGTCTAAGTTCAAAATCTAAAACAGAAAGACTTCGCAGTTATGAGCTATTTATGCAAGACAGGTCCACAAAGTACAGCTAATCTGTGATTGGTTCATTTTAGGTTTTAGTTCCATTTTTCATGCAGCGTTACGTAATTTCGAATGCTCTCAAATTTAGGAGAAAGGATGAAACTAAGGGGAGAGAACTAAATTCAGAATGTCAGTTTTGAGGTCACCAATTATTTTTTTAAAAGCCTGCATCATATTTTGTTATGTCTTACATATTCCACTCTTTTCTGTAATAATTGAACTTTTGCTGGAAGATGAAAGCAAGTGACCTTTAGTCATGGCCGAAATAATTGTCGCGTAGATGTCTGGATATTATGGCTTAATGGATGATCGGATAGAATTTTAGAAGCAGGACCAGCTTGATAGTTAAACATCATTTATTCTTGAATGACAAACTTCTTAATACATAGCTGTAGAAGACTAGGGGTGCTAAACGCGCCCCATAATTTTAAATATGCAATTGTATTTTAATTAACAGCGGATAGCTAGCAGTGGATGAGGACAAGCTGTCAGCACGCAGGCGAAGAGGCGAAAGAGAGAGTAACAGTCAGTCAGTCAGTGATTTTATAGCCGAATTATTGCAAATAATGCAACTTTACCGGCTCAATGACAAAATTTGCCTAAAAAGGCCACAAGACGTTGAAAGTCCAGACAAATAAAAAATAAAAGAGCAAAGGTCAAAAGGGAAGCCACAAGTGGCAAATACAAGACGACTGAAAAGATATACAATGCATAATAAATATAAAATATACAAGTTTAAATACGATACAGTATCATGAGTTACAAAACAGTTAATGTAAATTGAAAAGTATAAGTAAGGTAGGCACCAAACATGTACAGGATATTAAACATTGTGTGAACGGAAACCAGTCATGAATTTTTATTACGTGGGGAAGTTAGCACTCCGCGTGAGGAATGCTGCAAGTGCACGAAGGTCAACGTCCTCTTCAAGGATGATGTAATCAAACGTGTTGAAGTGCTTCAGTCGGTCACAATTTATGGCTTTATCGAAGAAATTTTTGTTCAATTTGTGCAGATATTTTTCCATAGTTTCAATTTGTAGATCCTTATGTAGCATATCGTTAGAAACATAAAAGTGAACTCCGGTAATTAATCTTAAGAATCTATTTTGAATAATTTGAAGAATTTTAATATCCTTTGCCTTATAGGCTGCCCATGCGGGTGAAGCGTATGTCATAATTGGACGAATAATAGCAGTGTATATGTGACGTTTTTTATAAAGGTCTAGTCTTGAATATTTTCCAAGTAAGGGAGTGAGGCTGTTAATTACTCCTATGGTCTTCTGTTTAATTTTTGCAATATGATCATTCCACTTAAAGGAGGTGTTCAGCACGATACCAAGGTACTTGGCTTTGGTGACAAGTGGTATTTTTTCATTAAATAATTTCAATTCACCATAGAATCCTTTGCGTGCATATCTTCTCCGGATGAGTAAAAGTTGAGACTTTGATGCATTAATAGCAATACGCCACTTGGTGCACCACGATTCAATGGAAGGCATAAATTTTTGAAGTTTTAATACTGCATGTTCAGCCCTAATGGATCTGACAGCCACTGCAGTATCGTCCGCATAGCAGCCGATAAAGCAGCCGCTAATCAGATCCAGGGGCGGAAAATCTGACACATAAAAGAGATAAAGAAGGGGTCCTAAAATAGAACCTTGTGGAACAGAAGCTTTAATATTCCTGAGACTTGAGTGTTCATTTTCTATGGAAACAAAAAATTTTCTATTTGTAAGAAAGGAGTATAGTAACTTGATCATTTCCGGTTCAATGTTTAAGGAGATAAGCTTGTAGATGAGCCCCTCATGCCAGACGCGGTCGAAGGCTTTCGCCACGTCTAGCATGAGTAAGGCTACACAAGATTTGTTATGCAGAGCATTTCCAATAAATTCAGTTAGCCGAACGAGCTGTTTAACAGTTGAAAGGTTTTTCTGAAATCCAAATTGTTCCTTGGGTAAAAGATCGAAATAAGTTTGAAGTCTGTTCATAATAATTCGCTCGTAAATTTTGCCTAGACCAGGCAAAAGGCTGATAGGTCGGTAACCTTCTGGCTTCATATGATCTTTGCCAGGTTTAGGAATCAGGATAATTTTGGCTTTTTTCCAGCAAACGGGAAAATATAAATTTGTAAGGCATGCGTTTATGATATTTACAAATCTGCATAGAACATTAGTAGGGAGATGTTTGATTGCAATGTTTGTAAGCTTGTCGTGCCCTGGGGCTTTTTGATTCTTGAGCTTCTTGATAATATAAATAACTTCTTGAGGTGTTGCAAATTTAGGGCATCTATGTACTGCAGGTGCATTAATCCAGTCAGAGATATAATGGTTGACATAATTAGTGAATTCTGGGTCATTTGGTGACTCATTAGGCGAAAACTGAATTTCGAGATGATCAGCATGGACCTCAGCTTTTTCTAAGTTAGTGAGAGCAATTCTTTGTTCCCCATAAATGGGTTTATTTATCGTAGGTTTATTTTTCAGGCGCTTAGTAAAATTCCAGAAGGAGTTGTCAGGCGCGTTGAAATTAAGTATTTTTTCATCCCAGATTTCCTTGCGATGATCTGCAATTTCCTTTTTAATTTCACGATTAAGTTTATTAAGTTGTCTTTTTAATCCAGGGTCCCATGATAAATTCCATCGTTTTCGTAGTTTATTTCTGGTTTTCATTTTTTCTCGAATGCTTGTTGGTAATTTTCCAGTAAATCTATCCGCCGGGACGCTATGCGTTGCATTATCATACGCATGCATAATAGTATCTGTGAGCATGTTGATAGCTCTATCAATGTCGGTGTTATTCTTCAAGGGAAGGAAGGGCGGGTTGTAATTGTATAGAATTTCAGTAAATTTGATCCAATTAGTAATCTTTTTTAAGCAGGGTTTTTCAGTTTTGGAGATTCCAAGAGTGCCAATAACCGGAACGTGATCAGATGTCAAGTCAACTTTAACTTCTAAGCACATAGGAATCGGTATGGTTGTAAGTACAATATCCAAAATATCTCCTTTGCGTGGGTTTGAGGGAAGATAGGTGAAGTCAGTTGGAGCATAGAAGTAGATAGGATGATTTAATATAAATTCAAGCAGTTTTTTACCATTATTATTGGTGCGTCGACAGTTCCATTCTTGATTTTTTGAATTTAAGTCCCCAGCTAAAATTACTGGTTTATTAGCAGGTAATAGGTCTAAAAGTATCATAGGATCTAAGATGTTGGATGGTGGAAGATACATGCAAGAGAAGTAAATAATTCCGTAAACGGGAAGGTAGACAGAAGCAGTGACAATTTCGTGTCCATTCCTACGTATCGTAGAGATTTGGCAGGATTGAAGAGTGGCTTTTACATAAATTGCAGCACCTCCGCCGCGGTGTGTCAACCTGTCACAACGATAACATCTATAGCCAGAGATGTTAATATTTGTGCCTGGCGTAGCAAAAGTTTCCGTTACACACGCTATGTCAATATCATAGCAGCTTAAGAAGTTATGAAATTCAGCAATTTTATCTTGAATGCTACGCGCATTCCAAACTACGAATTTGGTAGGGGGGCGTTTAAGATTTGGACCCATTATTTAATTCTGTCTTGGTGTTTTCTTGACACTTGTTGATTTGCTGCATTTGCTGAGTCAACTGAAACCCAGCAGTTTTAATCACCGAGACGAGCTCCGCTAAATCGGCAAAAACCTTTTTAGCTTCGCTTAATGTATCAGAATATATGCCAGTTGACAGGGCTTTAGCATATGATTTGTTCTCGACCACCCGGTTGCTGAATGTTTTTGGCTGATCGGTTTTAGGTTTTGGAAATTTCTCACACCCTCGAAACGAGGCCGTGTGAGAATTTCCGCAATTTACACAAACAGGAGTGAAGTCCTTATCATTTTTGACTGGGCAGTCATTAAAAAAATGTGATTCGCCACACTTGACACATTTAGGGGAATAATTACACCCTAATTGGGTGTGATTAAACCCCTGACATCGGAAGCATTGTAATGGACCTTGGCGTCCTTTATACTCTTGAATTTTGACACAAAGATCACAGAGGAATTTTTCATTGTAAATTTTCTTTGACTGCACTGTCTTAGGCAGTGTTACTATGAATATAGGGAGGGGAAAAACCTCACCATTCCTTCTTTTAGTCATTTGCTTTATATGCTCAATGACATAACCTAACTCTTCAAGTCTTGTTTTTATTTCATCAATTTCAGTATCTTCATTAAGTCCTTTTATCACTGCCTTAATATTCCTGTCTTGAGGAAGAATAAAAGAGTGATGTTCTATATTAAATTCTCTCAAGACTTTGACGATACTTCTATAATTATCTGCATCAAAAGCAGTAACTTTAATCTTTCCATTAATTCTTTGTCCAAAGAATTTTAATTTCCTAGCATGAAATTCAGTGCAAATTTCCGACCATTTCATGGTGGTGGGTTTAAGTGTAATCGGTGGTAGTTTAGGGGTTTTCCCTGAATTTTCAGATACATTTGGTGTTTTGTCATTGACATCATTTAAGTTGGAAGTGTCCATAATGTCTTCCTCGATGTTATTCATTTTATGTACATCAGTGGTTGTGTTATGAATATTTTTATCTTCAGAAGTAATATTCTGAGATTGATTCGAATTTAGTTCCACATGAGTTGATAACTTGACTTTTTTAAGTGCATTCTTAGTTGTGCGAGTGCGCACTGTTTGATCTCCTCGACGTTTAGTCCTAAACACCTCGTCTGAACTAGTGTCTTGATCCAATGGAGTTTCAGGAGCATGATCATTATTTAATGTAATTGGGCTACGAGCCCGTGCATTTTCACTGAAAGATAAATTATCTGAGTTTCTGGTATCTGAAACAGCAGTTTCATTAACACGAAAATTAGCATGTGAAAAATCAATGCTCAAGGCTTTAATCATATCATGAATGTTAAGTAGAAATTTGAATAATTTCTCCTCAGTGTCAGTAAATCCATTTTGTTCTTTGATCTGTTCAAGTTCAGTAATTTGCGCAGAAACTGCCTCAGTAAGCTTCTCCATCGCAAAGAAAACAAAAATCCAGCGCCCAAGTAATTCGCAGAAAAACCTACGGCCCGGAATCCGACCTGCTCAATGGCAGTCGGACAGACGGATCAGTAGGTAATGGAATTTCACTTAATTTCTTCGAAACTTAAGTAAAACTATTATCAACCAAATTCTCTAAATTAAATATTATTACTTACCCCACCTTTGAGTGTTCCAAAGATTTCCGAAAAACAAATTATGAATTTTACACCAGGTGGTTCACACAATTTCTCAAAACGATACACCAATAAATCAAAAGATTGAATTTACATCTGTTTCTTATCTTACATATATATATGCAAGGCGAAACTTCTCAACGAATAAATAATTTGTCAAAGCATATATACTGTTTGACGTTCTTTGTTTATGTCAAGAACGAGAGAGTAACTGCGCAGTTATTAGCTATTTATACAAGACAGGTGCACTACTACAGCTAGTCTGTGATTGGTTAATTTTGGGCTTTAGTTCCGCTTATCAAACAGCTTTACGCAATTTCGAATGCTTTCGAATTTGGGAGAAGGGGTGAATTTAGGGGAATAGAACCAAATTTAAAATGCTAATTTTGTGGTCGCCAATTATTTTCTTAAAGCATGCATCATATTTTGTTATATCTTACATATATGTATATATAAGTGAAAATGGATGCGTTTGATCAATTTGATTAGTAGTACAGCTTAAGAGGTATATTACCACACATTGTATAAGTTAATAAGACTGAGGCTTTTATTTAGAGTATAAATTTTCAACGTAGATAATATTCGACCAGCAGATTTATTTCTAAATTAAAAAACGGTGTTGTAAATTATTTCTAAAGTAATGTTAATTTAATTAGTAAGAACAGTATTCTGGAATTAGAATAAGCCATTTTTTTGGATTCTAATGGTTCTTAAGTTTATTTTAACGCAACAGAACTTAGGGTATGGCTTCTGTATATATTTCTATTCTACAATGCAGGCAGGAATTTTCTTAAATTAGAAATATATTACCATGCCACATGTTTATTTTCGTCTTTACTATGAAATGTTCAATTTTATAATGCTTGCATAACGTGAAATGAATTGCTTACCATATGTCTGAAAAGGAATATTGGTTTTGTCATATATTTCATATACAACATAGTATTATCAGGAATGAGTTTTGAGAAAATTCATGAGTTCCAGTGTTTATTTATTAAGAGAAAAAAATGTTAACGTCATTCTAAATCATTAGATATTCTTCAGAATTTTTGAAACATATCATTACTCTTTGAAATGAAAGGCCATAAGTCAGATGAAAGAATCTTTGACAGAACAGCGAAAGCATTCTTGACAGAGTATTCTTCTTTTCGAAGTCGTATTTCTTTTATGCGTGAAAGCACATAAAATGCTGTTAAGATCTTAAAGTGATGAATGACTACAATAAATAATAAATGTTTTCAGCCTTCACATAAATGCTGTTCCTTTTCGAATGAGCGAATCTCAGAAAATCATTATGGAAATTTTTTCCTAACATTGAACACCAGTTGCACATTTGGAACAGGAATAGATGAAATGTTTAAACAATTTGTGTTTTGATTTTGCTTATTTATATGATCTAATTTGCTCCCTTCACTCAGTGAAATTTTGAAGTTAGCCTAAGAAGTGAGCACTAAATTTATCGTATCAATTACCCAATGCAACCTTAAATAAAATAAACCTTCTGAGAAATAATTTCATATAGCTGCTTTTATGAAAGTGCATGAAAACTAAAGAAATAATTTTAGAGCGAACACAAACAATGTTTCTGAAGCTGTGAAATAAATATAGTGAAAAACGATTATAAGGTACATTTCGTCCCTCTTTCCAGCATGATTAGTGGTGTAACGATAGCACACTCGTATTCGACAGGTCTAGATTCGAGTCCAGACGAGGATGTTACGTTTCTTTTTGCATGTCTCCTGCATCAAAAATCCTAAGACTCTAAAATGGCGCCCGAACTAAAGGTGGTAGACAGTAATTCGTCACCGCTAGGATTTGGCGACTGGGTGCCCTAATCCCCAGTCGCTCTTTAAAAGAGGGAGTATATAATGTATTAGGTATTTTCTCCCTCCTTACAGCATGTCTTCGTGGTGAAACGGGTGCACCCTCGGCGCGTATTCGAGAGGTCCAGATTCGAGTCCTGCGAGGACACTCCTAATTTTTCATGTCTCCTGCATCAAATATCCTAATGACAGTAATTATCCACGATAATTACTGATTTATACACATTTGCATCATTCGTTGTAAAAAAAAATGTAATGTGTAATATGTTCAACGTGATTTTGCTTTTTCTTTTTGCATGGCTTTAATTTATGTATTGACCTAGGATACTTTCTTTAATTCAGTTTTCTAAATTATTAAACAGTGCATATGAAACATTCTTAAATTTTTATACAAAATATTTAAAGGTGAAAAACGAATTGAAGAAAATTCGAATTATTCCGGTAATAACTGCATAATAAGAGTCCTTTTATGGGCAGGAGGACATCTTCAAGTTGATGATATGAAATTATCTATAAAACAGTATAATGTTATAGGTAGTAATTACTATACCACGAATGTGAATGAGGCGCACTATTGACTATCGTTAAAATAAACTTAGTCTTCAAAGAATCTTCAGCTTTTCTTAGTACTAAGTTAAAAACCTTAGGTAATAAGTTATTCATAGATAAGAAGTATTTTGCAACGAGACGTGTGAATGGTAGAACAAAATCAGAGTTTCCTGTGTATTGTATAGGCTATATGTTTCTGGATTAGCTTAGCATGAAACGATGTGTCTGAAATGGAACTATCACGCTACCAGATTAGAGCCATCTTTTACTTCCAATTATGTTGCAAAAAGTCAGCTACAGAATGTCACCAAATCATGTGTTCAGCTTTAGGTACTAATGTTGTATCATATGATACACTGAAGGTTTGGTTACGAAAGTTCAAAAACAAGGACTATGACATTCAAGAAGCAGAGCACTCTGGCAGGGGTGTTGATGAGGCCAGCCTGGGAGAACTTGTAGAAGAAGATCAGTATGCAACCACTCGGGAGAGCTTGCTATGGAGTTAGACGTTACTGCCATGTTCATTAGTCGCGGTATGCATCGCATAAGCTTGACGTACAAGTTCAATCGTTGGGTGCCGCATGAGCTAACTCAAGGAAGTAAGGACAGACGTGCTCGGGCCTGCACTAATCTGTCCGAATATCAACGAAATGACAAAATTCTGGATGAATCGTCACTTCTGATGAAAATCGGTTTACTTTAAGAACATAGGCTGAAAAGAGGGTTGGTCTGCGCCCGGAGAGCCCGTCGGGAGCGTCGCATGACTTGTTAACATATTGTTTGCCCTATTTTCCATAATTTTCCAATATGTAACTGATACCGAGAACATAAAAATAAAAACAGTTTGAATAAGCATTGGAGTGGCTGATTAAAGTTACTTACTTCTACAAATATGACTAATTTATGAAATATGATGAACTTTGAAAGGACGATTTCTTAAAGGCTGAAGGAAAGAGATTTTCTGTGCTGGAATGTACTACAAACAGTAAGTGGGTGTATTTTGTTTTGCGGTACATTCAAAATAGGAGTCGGGAACATAGTGAGCTTAGAAAATAAACTTGCATATAAAAGCTCGATTGCAAATTTCAGTATAAAATATAGAAACCAGGTATTAATGCATATTTTAGAATGGAATAAGTTATATTGGAATGGCTGAAATAAAATCTCCTTTCTAAATATTTAAAGTGAAATAGACTAGGATGTAACATGTATTGAATCGATAGCCTTGGTTGTTAAAATACTGTTCGTACGTTCAAGAAAAGTAAGTATGCTCAAACTTAAGCTTTATTGAATATAGATGAAAGTTCTGACAGGGTTGCAAAAAAATGTTTACTTCAGTTACTTAATTTTTAGTTACTTAGTTTTTAGTTACTTAAGTTTGAAACATTTTCTGACGCAGCCTATGTATCATAGAATGGCTAGTAATAAATGTATTTCAAGCTTTCAACGGAGAATACGTTGTACTCAAGAAAATGATATAAATAATGGGAAGAGAATTACATTCGGTTGCTAGCATGTGAAAATAAAATGTGTTTCTCATTAATTATCCGTACAGTTTTCATACTAATAGACAATACATTAATAATTTATTTGAATTTAAGAAGCAGTGCAGCTTTGGATGAGTTTAAATGCATGAATACATACATACAGCGCTCAAAGTATTTAATAAAGTCTGTGGTAGAGCTTCAATTAATAAGATAAAGGAACTTCAGAATAAAGGGAAAATTTCTTAAGCAAACATTTCGCTCTAAGGCAAAGAGTTCCGTTTAAAGATGAATTTTCTGATTGGATAGATGCTACAGAGAAGAGCCGCAAGGCGCAATCCTTTGGATCGAGATCTATTTTTACGCTAATGATTTGAATAACGGATTAATTTTCAAAATATGTAAATTTGCACTTAATATTATGGAAAGAAATAATGAATTAGATGTGGAATTTCCATCGTAAGATTATGTTGGACTTTAAAAGTGCTTTAATTTTTAAAACAGGTAATTAAATCACAAAGCCCTCAGAACTCACGTTTTAGCAATGGAAATTAAATGCTGAGTGATGCAAAATAGGGCAAAATTGGAGAATGAATATAGGAGTAACGGGGGAGATTGATACAGTGGATGTCTTCATACGTAAGCTGAAGATTTTATAAAAATGCTTATGAAAGATTAA
Organism: Stegodyphus mimosarum; assembly: GCA_000611955.2. NCBI lineage: Eukaryota > Metazoa > Arthropoda > Arachnida > Araneae > Eresidae > Stegodyphus > Stegodyphus mimosarum. The sequence continues at coordinate 128,860 of KK112406.1, forward strand.
ACTGAGTCCTTTGTGTACCAGGACCAATTTAGAAGCTGCTAAATATTGTATTAGTGATTTTTATAAATAGGAAAAGGTATTTAGTGGAAAGAACTTACATTAACTAATTTAGAATCTTCAAACATTGTCAGGAAACTTTAGAAATTTTAAAGATTCGTCTACCGGAAAACTAGATAACACATTCATTGGCTAACTGAAAGCAAATTCCTGCAGAATTACAAGAAAGGTTGCCTTCATGGAAACTCTCTAAAGGAAGTCTGTTGACTATTGTTTTACAGAAGAGGAAATCCACAAAATCATTTATCGATATACTCCAATCAATACTCTGGGTTCGAAGTCACAATAAAACTGCTATTGCGTTGTACTACTTCTTCTGCTCAATCACAGATGATTTTAAATAGGCTAAATCTAATTAAAAATTAGTAAGTTCAGAAATTTTGAGAAACGACATATTTTCATTTGAAAGATAGGTCGCAAAACCAATTCATTACCATATGTAATTAAATCTGGAAACACTGTAGGCTGAACATCAAACAACAGTGTCCTTTTGATAATTTGATTCATAAATGAAATTAATTTTAATTTGATAAATGTACAAATGTACTCAGATGGAGCGTTTCAAACATAGTTGATAAACTTATTGATGAAGTTTGATTAGATAGTTCGCGGCGAAATTTTTTTTTGTAGTTGCTTTATTTTTTAGTAATTCCTGTTAGATATTTTACTAACATTTCAAAAGATTGGAAAGTTAAGTTCCTTCATGTGTTTGAGACTTCGCGCTACTGGGAGTAGGATGTGGACGCGAAAGGAAATAGAATATAGCTGAACCAGTTTCGTATTTATTTTGTAGGCTTTTTCATGAAGCATTGATATTGTTTTAAAATCAGACGCATAATTTTAGTTTACTCTAAAATATTTCCTACATGTGAAGGGGTTACTTTAGAAGATTCAACCGTTCATTTCAATACATGATACATTTTCTTCACTGTCTTCATTTGGTATTAGAGTACAAATAAATACCTACAAAAAGATGATTTTAACATTAGGACATTATCGTAAATGATCACACTAAAAATAAACGAAAAATTATGATGTGACTTTTCACCTCCAGTTCTTCAAAGTGCAAGGGAAATTCATAAATTAAGGTTTATTGAAGAGAAATTATTCCATTGTAATAAAATTGTTTTGTACTTGCGTCAGCTACCATTCAAGGGGCGACATGTTCTCCGACATTTATACACACATTATTTCGGTTTTGATGGTTTCTATGGGCACAAAAATGTCTTCCTTCTAATCATAATGTAAAGAATACCTGTTACAGAATCGAAATCTAGATATTGAGCACATAAACATATAGTACACTTGCGCTTCAACCAGAGCTGAAATTCTTCCATATTCTCCTTTTTTTGTATATCTTGTAAGCATTGAAATCTGATAAATTACTAGTTTAATTATTATATAAAATACTCATTTCTATACTTTACGTACATCTACACCGTTGGGTATCGCAACAAAATACACTGCTGGCCACCCAAATTGCAACACCAAGAAAGACAAGAGATATCACAACAAAATTTATTTAGTAGATAACATGTTGACCAAGTATCAAATGATTCAATTTATAGACTTCTGTGAAGTGTGATTCCTTCCAGAATCAGTAGCCAAAGTAGCCGCCATTGTTGGTGATCACCGCTGTCACATGCCTCGGCATTGATTCAAAGAGACTTTGGATGTGTTATTGGGATACAGCAGACCAAGCAGCTTCCTCACCTTGCCAAAGTTGATCTGATGTGGCAGCTTGGGATGTAATCTGGGTCAATCGTTCAGCAACCATGGACCACATGTTTTCTATCGGCAAAAGATCCGGAGAGCGAGCCGGCCAGGGAAGCAATTCAATCTGGCAATTAACGAAGAACCCTTGTACAATGCGTGGCATGTGTGGTCACGCATTATCCTGTTGAAATGGCTGTGGGCAAACCCTGAAGGTAAGGAAGGACAACAACTCGGAGATGTAGCGCTGGCTGTTTAAAGCCAAAGCTAAATATTTTTAGCTCCAACAACTCGGAGATGTAGCGCTGGCTGTTTAAAGTACCAATAATGCGCACTAGAGCAGTGCGAGAGTGATATTCAATACCGCCTCATACCATAATACCCGGTGCAGGACAAGTGTGGCGGTGCATAACGCAGCTGTTCAGCTTCATCTCTCCATGGTGTCTCCAGATTGGAATCCGACCATCGTGGTATTGCAGACAGAAGCGTAATTCGTCAATAAAGACAATTTCATTCCATTCTGCCATCCACATCCTTCTTTCATTGCACCATTGTCAGCGGAGACGTCTTTGTTTCTGCATCAAGGGTAGACGGAGCAATGTACGTCTTGCGGACAGACCACTTTCCTGTAAACGGCGTCGAATGGTACGCGCAGACACTGGATGATGCGTTGCAGACTGAATATGATGTGCTATGGTTCGTAATGTGACTGAGCGATCCGTCACTGCCATGCGCACAATATTCCTGTCATCACGTGAAGTGGTGCACTGACGTGGATGCAATCGAACACGTCGGTCCGTCGTACCCTCCTGCATCCAACGGTCACATACCCGCATTACAGTTGTTTGGTTTTGTCCAACACGACTACCGATTTCCCTGAAAGATAACCCACACTCTCGGTAGGCCACTATCCTTCCTCTGTCGAACTCGGATACTTGATCACACGATAATCGCTGTTTACCACGAGACAAAATTGATCGTTTTTTTGAAAAAACCACAAGAAAAACACAATTGCCGAACTTGAAGTCGTCGAAAACTCCAAGCCTTAAATAGCGCTTTGAAGTGGCGCCACAGACGCGCGTGATGTGCGTCTGCGCTGAATTTCTAATCATTTGCATATCTCACCTCCGCTAATGCATGTTGTAAATTTCATGTTATTTGCATGCCTTCTTCAGGGTGTTGCATTTACGGTGGCCAGCAGTGTATAAAGCATAGAAGTCCCTATTGCTCCCTTTTTGACCCAAAAACATGTTTTTATGCGTCTTTTTTTATTTCTTTTTCTTATTTTAAAAAAAGTTTAATGTTTTCGCAATAAACAAAACCTAAAATTTCCGTCACTAAAAGAATACAGTTTTCCAGAATTCTTCTGCACTTTTCCAGAATAAGTTCCTTTACTCTTCTAAGAAGTGATTTTTCAAAGATTACTTCTCCTTGTGGTATATGAATAAAGCTTATAAATAAATTTATGCCACACTTTAAGTAAGCTTGTGATCAGCTGTCAAACTATTTATGCTTCTCTCTAAGGAACAAGTTCAAGTACCATCTACTTCTGTTGAACGAAACGTTAAAAGTAAAATGTAGTATATTGTATCATGTTTTGTTCTGTTTTCTCTACTGGAATTATATTAGACTAATCGATTCTATTTTGGCGAGAAAAGTAGGCTCCGGTATCCATCATTCTGCTTCGCCGCGCGTTGTCTGTCATGTTTCACTCCAACATCAACAGTGTGAAATCCTGGACTGTCTCAATCGATCGGGAAACTATCTTCAATAAATTTAAGTTTGTGTCAAGAGAATGATGGCGGATTCCAAATTTATGCTTCAATTATAAAAAATTCACTCTGTGCGAAAAACATAAAATGCATGTGAAAGTGCCGTAACTATTTTATTGCGCAAAGAATTCTTTTCTAGAAAATGTTATTATACGTATGTTTACAGTAAAGTAATTAACCATTCACCTAAACGTGAATCGTGTAATTGAATAGTAATAAATTTAGTTTTCTTTCAAAATTTAACTATGGGACACATATAAAAGTTTCTTATAAGAATCTGCCGTTAGTGTACTTAAATAGAAGCGCTTAGTGTGAAACTATACTTCTATATTTCAAAATTTATCATTAAAATTTTTAAAATGGATCTAAAAATATTGTGGTGGTCTCTATTTATCTAAAAGTGCTACCGAAATCATTTAAATGAAATTCAGAAATGAAAGTGTGAAAGTTTCTGTAAAGCAAATGCATTATCCACATAAATTGCGTGTGTGCAGCGCCTGACATAATAACATGTAAAACAAAAACTTTCGGCGTTATATTTATTAATTAAATAGATTGAAAGTTCCAATATTTGAATTAGGTATAGAAAACTCTGAAATTTCATATTTCGTGAAATCTTTTAACATAGGAAAAGTAAATAGAAATTTCTAGCTTTGCTGAGTTCGTGTAAGCTTTTTTTCCTTCTTTTTTTGTGTGTGTGGGTGTTATAAACCTACTATAATCGTAATTGTTATGATGTATCCACTGAAGATGTTTCCTTTCTCATAATGATATGCATCATTCAAATATTACTGTACTCTTTTCCTTCAAGAAAACATTTAACCTGTTGTGTTTGCAAAATATTGCCCAATAGAAGGTAATCATACAAAATAATTCCTGCGTTATTTTAACAATATACTTTTTTCCTTTGAATGTTGTACTGTCAAAGGTAACGAATGAATGAAAAGAGGATTAAAAATTAATATTATGAAGCTAAATTATTTTGAAACATTTTTAAATACATATTATCTATCTTTTATAATTATTTAGCCACAAATATTTCTTTAGAATTTCGCTTATATTTTTTATCACACAAATATAGTAAACCCTTGTCGAGAGATTATTTGTAGAAAGCGATTTTGCACATACAAGTTATCTTAATTTTTCATTTAATTTGTCCAATGGTAAAATTTCATTTATACGCGGTACGCTGCAGAGCGTCGGTAGTGTTGCCACACCAACGCACGCTTCGTAAGTGATCACCCACGCAGGCATCATGCTAACCTACTTAGTACTGCCCATTCGCAGAGTTACCCAGGCCGATTTGTGATCATTTCATTTACTTTAGCAGATCTGTATTGATATATTAATCAAAGCTTATCCTGTTCTCTTTTTCACATGTGTTTCTTGTAATTTCAAAATTCGATATGACATATAAGAAGAAGGAAGGTGATAAAGGTGTAAAAAGAAAAAACGTTTTCGATATTATCTCAGAAAACCTTTATAACACCAGTCGACAGTGGAAGTAGCGGTAGTGAAGAAAACCTTAAAGCACATTTAACGTACAAGAAGTTAAACTAATAGATGAAAAGAGCTATAGCAACTGTCTGATTTTGCAATATCGATTGACCTAACTGAAAAAAAGAGCGAATGTTAAGATAAGCATTGAATACTCTGTGCTCCTTTCCGCGAAGTTTTTAAAAACTTGCATCAGTCTTCGTCCCCCCCAAAAAGTAAAAATCACAAACTTTAAAAAAGACAGTTGTATCATCTACCTGCTTATTAAGCAGCATCACAAAGCCTTTCAATTATTAGTTGTTTAAATTTTTTCTTTTATTTACAAAAATATTTAGCTTTGTTTAAATAATACATACTTCCTTAATTTGAACTAAACCTAAAACATTGTTCCATTCACAGTAAACTTTCCCGATTCCGAATTTGTCGTAATTGCAATATATTGATGACGTAAATCCCGCGTTCAGCAAGGGTTTACAAGGGTACATATATTTTACATTTTGGTGAAAGATTGCTTTTATTTTATAAGAATTTTATTCTTTAAATGAATTATGTCAATAGGAATGTTTTTAAATTTTGAGAAAGCCTTTGTATTGTTGCTATAAGATTAAACTGAAAAAGCTGGAAACATTGCAAAAATATGGGCACATTGAAAAATTCTCGAAATAAATGACAAGAAAGAAATTAATGATGATTTCTCCACTAAAATCAATTATTTACCGGACGATACAGCACCTCATTTCGAAAGTCATGTAATTAGCAGCGATGAAATTCACCGAGAATATGAAGGAGAACAAACATTCAAAGGGAAATTGGTGAAAATGTGCTTGAATCTTTAAAGTATGAGAAAAATCAGAAAGCTTCAGAAATATAGTCAGCGTTCTTTTAAGACTACTTGTTATAACCATTATTCAACTGTAACGCTCAGTACAAAAGACCCAAAACTGATGAGAGCATATTAAATCAATTTTAGATGAAATTGCATTCATTATTAAAGGCATTTTGCTGCAGGAGGAGAGTGCTTATTACACAGAGAGGCAGCTATAGTGCTATTATGGCCATAAATGTATAACTGCCCAATAAAGAAAACTTAATTACGAATATCGCAACTAAAATATGTAGCAATCGTTTTTGGCTTATTTCCAGGTTCTGAGGTATTCTGTGTTTGAAAAACCTCTTAATAGGCAGTTATCTATCCTCCGAAAAATAATAGAAATGGAAATTTTATTATCGCGCTAAAAGTTTCTGTCTTGAAAATTTAATGGCTTATTAATTTGTCTTAGCATGTTCACGGTTACAATTTTCATAAAATATAATTTACATTTTCTTTTAAACTTAATTAGCTTCATGTTTAAAAGTAACAAAATCAAACTTGCTATGGCTTAGGTTTCGAATAAAACTCTATCGATTTCGAAGGTGATTAGACATAGGTTCATCTTCTTTAGGTTCTAATCGCCACTAAGTCAATATAGTTTTATTCAAAACCTATGCCATATAAAATCTGCTTCTCTGCCTAGTTTAAAATGTTACATTGGCATCTTCCTCTTCCATTTGATTAGTTTCATATTGCCATATATACCCCTAAGTGCAGATAAAATGTTTAATATTAAAGAGTATTTAGCTGATATTAACTTACTAGCAGTTAAAATTTGCATTAGGGTTAATTATAAAGGTAGTTATAAATTATAATTTGCATTCGAGTTAATTATAAAGGGGTTAATTATAAAGGTAGGCTAATATATATGGTAGAGACATCATAAAACGCAGGGTGTATTAAGAAGATCTCTGTAAAGACTAATGATATTGAAAAACTGTTTGATTCAGTTTATACTGAAAATGTCATAGAAAATTATGCTTCAAGAAAATTTAAAACAATTTTACTGGTACTTGAGATATAACAAAAACTAAGAAATTTCGCTTTTAAAATGACTGTGTAAGCCGCAATAAACATCTCATTTTAGAATACAGATGTAAAAAATTCTTTCTCTGTTTGCTAAACGCTGTTTAAATGACAAAAAGTTTTGATCACATTTATCAATTACAATAACTACGATATCATGCAAATTAATTTAAAATACTTTTTTTACTAAAACTTAAATGCAAAAAAATATACCTAACTTTTCTGTTATTAAAAATATTTTCGAAACCAACTTTTTCAAAGAGAGCAATAACTTTCAATACGTATACAATGCCGTAGGAAAGTTGCTTTTCCTAAATTTACAAATATTTTGCTAATTGACTCATAAATTCTCTGTCTAAGGAACATTTTGATTTTCAGTAACTGATCGAACTTATTTTAGAACTGAAAGAATTGATCTTAAATTTTCGAAAATGGGCAGCATTCTATTTTGAAGTTCTCTAGTTACATCTGATGTCATTAGTAAATAGTTAACAAAAATATAATATGATTACGGAACAAAGAAGCACAAAATAGCATTTGAATTGCTTTAATTCTTCAGCAGTACAACATTTATGTGCACATTAAAATTTCACAAAATTTGCCATACATTTATGCATTACTCGAACAAATTTCACAATACCATTTTTAATACTGATGATACATTAAGATTCACATTTAAATTCAGTACGGAATCATTACTTTTATTTAACATCTAAAATTTGCTCTGTTTTGTGAGCCCACAATGAACATATTAATTATTTTAATGACAGTTGATTATCACGTTACATTATCTCAAAACAACACATGGTATTATTTTATCGTTATTTTTTTAATGCAGAGCATACAATAAGAAGAAAGTATAAGAAATGGGAAACATTTTTCTACAAAATTGCTTCGTGTGAAACAATTTAGTAGTTCCTCACAACCTCTCTATACTGCGTGTTATACAATATTGATTGACTAAAACGCCATCAGATGACGATTTTAAATAAAGGCTTCGCATCCTTATTGGTTCTTGGACATGCGTAATTGGTCATGTGAAACACATTGCACATAATGGCCCCCAGATTCCTAGAGAGTGACTACATTTGACTTAATTATGACTTGGATTCAAATCCTGATAGTACGCCTATTTCCTTCATGGCGGCGGCGATATGCTCTGACAGAGAGGCTGTCAAAGGCATCTCTGGATGTATGTAGCTCTCTAAAAAATATGGTATGCCTTTTATGTCCTCTGGGAAACCTTTAGGTAGATCAGCTCTCGTTCTAGGAGTAAACAGAAATGTTTCTGTCTTTTCCAGAAGTCTGAAAGAAATAGAAAATTTATAATATAGGTATTATGAGCAATGAACAGAACTTTCCGTTGATATCCTAATTCTCTAATTTAAGCTAAATTTACTGCAGAATTCATTAGGCATGATATGCATAACCTATGTAGGTTATTTGATATAGCACCTAATCAAAATTTAAATTTGCAGAATAATATAAAACTCCAACATTTTAAAGCTATTGAAGCTATAGATGATCTCCTCAGATCTCGCTATGAAGACAACGTTTATATCAAAAATATAATACCTACAAGTATTATGTTTTTTGTTAACGATTGTTGACTGTTACTATAAATGTTTTACTAATTGTTGTCGTATTGAATTTAAAAAGCATTTCATTATACGTTTGATAGATTTGCTTATTGTAACATTCAACATTTTGACTTGGCGATACTTTTGATCTTATATAATAGACAGGAAAAGCAAATATTCATATTTTTAGCTTTAGCAATTCTAGATGGCCTATCATTGGGATAAAAAGGAGCAAATAGATCTTAATTTGACACTTATATTAAAAGCGATTATTTTCTGTTGTAATGCTCTAAATTATTGATGAGAGAAAACAAACAGCACGAAGTTATATAATTATTGTAAGAAATAAATCTAATTAAACATAATCAGAATAGGTGTCTCATAATTTTTTCTGTTACTATTTCTATGATTGACTGGATGTCAATAAGTATTTAATAGTTAAAGTATGTACGCAAATTATTCTTTGGCTAAAATATGTTTGAAATAGACAATAGCTCTTCAAATAAACGATATATCGTAATTTTTAACACAATAATAATTTTAAAATGATAGCGTTTAAATATTTTTAAAATTGCGGATTGTGGTTAGGAGATGCATTTCATTCAAAATACAATTTTCTTGCAATTAAGCGCAAATAATTTCTTTGACAATTTCGGAATTTTCAAAAGAACATTTACAAGATTCAACATTAAGTTCAAGTTCGGTATGCAAAAAGAGGTAGTTATGATAATTTGCTCACAAATCTAACATTTGCCTATCCAAGTTTATTGACTGAAATTCTTCGAAACATACTACATTTCAGAGAATTTCTATATTAATGCTTTTGAATGTATTAGTTATACAGTGCATTATTATTAATAAGGAAAGATTTTATTGCAGATACTTTTCAGCACAAAGTTATTAATAACAGCGCTTAGACAGGAATTTAACATTAACCTTTAATACGAATTTAATACTTGTAACAAGGATACAGTATTTGTTCAGGGTCAGGGTTAGACGAAATTTACCCATCATATATAAGTACGTAATCAATGGTCCAGACAGAATGCATATATAGTTGTTATTTATAGCCTTAGAATGCTGGCTGAAATTGTTCATCTTCAGCCTCTCAACACCTTTCATCCCTGAAGAGACCTGACTCCAAAATATGTTAGAGCATTTCTACAAAAAATAGAAGTATTCGAAAACCATTATGATCCTTAATATTTCTAAGACCCGTTTGCTAGACTACACATAATTATAACCCTAACTACCCTTCTTAAAATTGTCCTAAATCCTTGTATCAGAACAACTAATTAAACTATGACCAAATAAATTCAGCATTTAGCAAACGGGGCATGTTTGCACATGTTTCTTTCCTGTGTTTGCACATGGGAAATTTTCATGGAGTGCGATTTTTGCCTCCAGTCCATTTTACGTGTATAAATGAAATCGCGCTTATCACTGGCAAGCTAAAATAACAAAAACAAATGCTTTGGTGATCAAATATCCAATTAAATATAATTTCATTCATATCCTAATAAAAGAAACCTTTTATGAAGGAGTTTTATTTTGTGACCACATAGAACTTTTACTGATTAAATGAAAAATGAAATCAAAAGACATGAGCGTGGCCCTTGGTTTTTATAATAAACAAACGTGTTACTGCATTTCCACTTCAGCTTCATATTTGTAATGTATAAACTGTAACGAAACCGTGACCTTTGAAATGTTATAAAGACTTATTTGGACATTTAAAGACATTCTTATCAATGACTTCTCAAAATGAAACCGCTTAAAAATATTCTAGGTAAACATAAAATATCTGCAGTTTAGTAAGATATTTGACGAAACTGGCTCTCAAATTATTTTAGGGTAATTTGAAACTGAAATAAACAATTTTAATCTGAACAAATAAGTTAAAATGTTTTTAAAAATTTACTACGTACTATGTCCCGAGATAGGACGTTAGAAACGTTTTTTTTATTATAATAACATTGCAAATATCCATATTTATCAGCTGGATATATAATAAATTAAATGTATTTTAAATTATATCAATTAGCTAAATTATTAAAAAATGAACATTAAAATTATAAAGACAGGCATTTACATCTTTTAAATAATACAGTTTATTCATCAGTATTAATTTAAAAGTTAAAAAATATCTCAAAGCTTTCACATTTTATATTACTCCCAAAGTGGCGTTCTTTTTCATTTACGCATACATACTCATTTCGAGAGTATTTGGGCAAAAATATTTAAAAATAGCATTGCATACCCATGACCTTTCTACTGAACTGCGTGTTTATTGTACTGATCGCAAGAGCCCTTTTTCTCCAATTTCATGGCTATCTGATGTAAATTTACATTGTTGCTTAAGTTTTGACACCAGAGTATTAAAAAGGACAGCCTGTAACTTAATAATACCAATACAATGTCTGAAAGGTTTTTTACAGGTGTTAATACCTCAAATGATTGATGTCTCTAACGTGCTACATTTTTCCGGCGCAAAGTTTTTAGAATAGTCTAGTATAAATAAAGTATCTGAAACAGGACTGTATGTGTCTCCAAAAGAAAACGATTTTTACCATACGAGCTGTTTTTAAACCACTTTTTACATTTTTAAATTCCTCCCAATCTCAGAATGAGTGTTCTTTTGTAAAAGTCTTATAGATACTACCTGACGCATTTAAACATTTTTTTGAGATGTTTCCTTCATTTTAATCATATTTTCTCCACATTACGGTGTATTAAGCATAAATAAAGAATATGCTAACAGAGCATATAATGTCAAAGTATGTTCAGCTTACCAACAAGCATTTCTCAGGAAACTCAGTATATACGTTTGCTGATTATATTTAAGCTTAAATAAAACTTAACTTTTAAATAAAACTTAACTTAATTAAACTTACATAAAACGATTTCCCTCAAGAGACTAGTGAAATTTATGGACGATTTCTTGGAAATTTAATTGAATTTATCGAAACTGATATATGATTACTTTTTACACGTCTTATCATTGTAATATACTTCTCATACGATACAAATATTCAATCGTATTCTTTAACAAATAAAGCTTATAACATCTGCATTAATTGTGCAATATTTAAAATTGCATAATAGCATTTTAGCGTGAATGTCATAAAAAAGTGCTTTCGTATAATAACTAAGCGTTCCGTTAAGCAATGCACAAGGGTTATCTCCCTAAGTAAAGTGATAGATTCGTAGAAGACTATTTAAAAGAAACTGGCCCGTATTTCCAATACACTTGGAAAAAGCTAATAGAACCAGCCATACAGCCAGCCAGTTCACTTGCGATCGAACTCGTAGCGTTCAGCGGTCTTAACCACTCGGCCACTGATGGAGGCCCATAAGTATTGTTATATAATAGTAGTTTATGATGAGTGAATAGTGTTTGTATATAATTCCAGAAGTGCTTCTATGCAGAATGCCTAAAGTTCACGTTCTGATCTACAACCAGTAGACGAAAATAAGAAAAATTCAAGTACAGTGCACAGTGTCAGAAAACGACTAGCGTACACTACATTCTGGATTTGGGGATTTGGTTGCAGAGATGATCAGGTATTTGAGTAGTTTCAGGAGGACTTGCACTTTAGTCATAGCAATGTTCACAGATTCAATAAACCAAGCACACGGAATGATATCTCGATGCAGTTTTAGCATGGTATTCGTCAGATACCCAACAAAAATATCATGAAATACGAAAAAATACATCAATAATTGACTCTGTGACGAAGTAAGTATTCTTTAAGCGCTTTATATTTGCTGTTATGCAAGTGGTAATTCTGCCGCGCTTACGCTTATTTATTCATAATATATTCATAGCATATAGGAGTAACCACTCGGTAATAATGGTAATTATACTATTGTGTACAGCTTTACATATTTTCCACCACCTCGCCTTTTTGCAAAGTTAGATTTGATAGCTTCCCTAATTTCCGCTCACAATCCCATTGTACGGTGACTCACTTTTTTTCTCTCAAATTAAGTGAAGGGGAACCTAATGAATTGCTAAGCGAATAATCGTATAAGTCCAACAACAGAAGCGTAAACTCAAGAGGGGTTAATTACCCTTTATTAAACTAGTTGTCCCGTAATATTAAATTAACTAGCGAACTATCAAAAGGCGCGTAATACGGCTGAGTGTACTAATAGCTCATAGAGACGTAGCCCAAAGGCAAAAGTGCGCTACTCAGTAATCCTCACTATGTCTGCCCAAGTTAGTGGAACTTGTCTAAAAAACTATTCTCTTTCTCATTTGAATCTAACACGATTCTAAAAACTTATTCCGATAGGGAGTTGTAAGTTGAAACTAGGTGAGATAGGAAAGATGCATTAAATTACAATAACTTTCATAAAATTAAATATACCTCACAACATTTAATCGTCAGTGACATTAAATTGACAAGAGGCAGTTGTAAAGCGTGTAATGAAACTTGGAAGTTCGAAATTAAAAGGGCCCTTACGAGTATTCCTTTGTATCCCGTGTATGTATGCACGTATATGTAAGCCACATGCATGCTTATATGTATATAAAAGTGCGTATTTGCTTTTGTACTGGCTTAAATATCTGAAAGGATTAAATTTTCATTCTGGTAACGATAACCTTTCAGTAAATCAAAAATATTTTATGAATAATTAAATGCTGATATTTCTGCAGATCATTTAATAATTTAATCAGGCATTTGCTAAGCCGTTACATACTATCTTTGAAACGCTTTCACTTTGTATATATAACATTTTCCAAAACATCGATATTTCCGCTCAGTTGGATAATAATGTCTTTTAAGGCATGATACTACAGTTAACTCAGAATGCCCTCAATCAATTTAAAAATGCATTCTCGTCCTCTCAAAACAATGAGATTAATCGAGTCTGAAAGTTTATTCGAATCAATTTTTCTATTTTACGATACGTTTGGAAAGTATCTGCTTTCACCATCGTTAGTAAAATGTTACGAGACATAGTCTGCAGAAAGAGAATAGTATGTCTTCAAATAATAGTAATTTGATTTTATTCAATTGAAATTTGATATACTGGATAGTAAATTATTGCTCATTATTTATAATACAGGTGCACATTGTGAGAAATAAAGCCCGTATTTTATAATTCTGGCCTTAAATGATTCTGCTAGTAATAATAATTTTGAATTGAGAATACATAACAATCTGGATTGAGAGTCAATTAATTCTATCACATTCTTGGTTGGCGGACTGTCTTCTCTTACCAAATGAACTATTCAGGGCCACAAACTAATTCCAGTCATTTTCTACTTAAAAGTGAAACTCAATTGTTACGTAATGACTGATTGATTTGAACTCCGACTGTCTCCTATTACATTAGACCCATTTCTGCATGAAACAAGACGTTCTGCGACTTCTCTCAGATTCAGGGTCCTTCCTCAAATGTAGCGCCAATGCAATGGCCTGATTTTCTGCTGTGACTCAAAATCAGAAACTGAGTGACCGTACGGTAAATTATTACAAAACGAATATCCTGAAACTAGCAATCAATCTCGGATATATTCGAGTTAAGTGACTAACTGACATAATCTAAATGCAGCGAATACGCTGTTTAGAAAAAAATATGAGAAATAATTGCCATCTGATAGTTAAAAACTAGTCATTGTTTCCTGTGAAAATGCCTTTGTCCAAATAATAATGATAAGTCATTCTATTGCAACATAAAGCTGTAGGAGTTTTTAATTAATTCTCCTTTATCCAGTAATGATTCATTTAGAAATTAAGGTAAGATTAAAAAAAGGAGCTGCAACTATTCAAAAATTCTCCACTTGAGCCAAACGCTCAAAGGCAAATTTAATATTTAATGCGTGCAAGTTCTTCTTTCGCTTATCTGATTCTATTCAAATTTTAAGACTATTAAGATAAACGATCTATTGGATTATGTTTCACTACAGAGGCAGCAAATGATTAAAAACAAAAGGAAAAGCTACCCGCATTCTCAGCTGTAAGTGGCGAAATGCTTAATATCGGATATTAAAAATTATCATGCTATTAAAATCTATTTACAGAGCCGATATTTAATTTAGTAATAAACTAGATTCCGTGTATTGTGAGCTAGGCTACCCATTTTGATGCTTTTTTGTATTTATTTATTTGTTTATTTTTTTAATATTACACGAGAGAAGATTTTCACGACATTGGTCTGGCAGTCATGAGTTTGCTTGTATAATTCTCGTGAAGGTTTTGAGTCAAAACATAAAAATATTCTTTATCAATAAATAATCTCACTAGGAAAAAAATATTCAATGATTAAACTTTGAAAATTTTGATCTGCTATTTCGTGGTAGTTCTACATTTGAATGAAAACATTTTTAAGAGAATTTTGCAAACTGGATTCTTTTTCAGTAACTGTGAGATATTAGTCGTGTATGGTGTTCTTGATTACATCGTATGCATACTGACTGTTCTTAAGAGATATTCAAATAAAATATAACATTCAAACTATATTCGTTATTACTAAATCAACTTCTTAACTCTAAAAATATATATTTAAGAAATCGCCAGTTTACAAAAGAGATACTTTCATAAGAACATTCAGATTACTTCATAGCTGATCAGATGCTTAATAAGCAAAACATATGACAGATATAGTAATTCTATAATAACTCAGATGTAATAATAAAAATGTGATAATGTAACCATACATAATAATACTTTAAAAATGCTTCAGTATTTCTTTTAATTAAAAAAGTTACAAATAATTCCTTTGACATAAACTTCCTTTGCTTTGAATACTTATTGGTTTCGTGTTTCTATCAGTTATTTTCCTCTTTACATACAGTGTTCGTTGATCATTCTTGAAATTATATTCTAGTCAACGATAACTTTGTTTAATTATGTCTAGTTATAGCACATTTCCACAATCCACCTCAACTTCTCTGGCTTTCCCTATGTATACTTCTATTAAAGTTATAATCTATTTTCTTCCTCCTTTCTGCGTACTCTCGTGGTGTAACGGTAGCACACTCGGTGAGTATTCGAGAGGTTCAGGATTGAGTTCTGGCGAGAGCATTTCACATTTTTCATGTCTCCTGCTTAAAAAACCTAATAATTCTACAGTAGCACCCGAACTAAAAAGTGGTGGATGATGTTGGTTCACCATCAGGATTTGGCAATTGAGTCTCCTAATTTCCAGTCACCTTTAAAAGCGGAAGTCTATAAGGTATTTTATACCTCCTTCCTGCATGTCTTCGTTGTGTAACGGTAGCATATTCGGCGCGTATTCGAGAGGTCCAAGTTTGAATCCCAGTGAGGGCACTGCACATTTTTTACGTTTCCAGCCTCAAAAATAACATAATGTCTCTTCAAAGTCAGAAAGATTCTCAGAGAATTGATGTACAGTCTCTTCCCTACCTTTGTCATTTTTATTCATTTATTTTAAGTAGGCAACGTTTTTGATGGCATTTTAAAGCTTTATAGATCTTCCATCACATCGTAACATGTAGTTCTAAACAGCTTCTGCAAATGTAAGCCACAAGTCTTAAATGCGTCAAGAATTATTTTCTGGTTTTGATGTTGCTTTTGATTACACATTTCGCTGTTAGGTAATGGTGAAAGTTAAGATATTAAACGCTCAGAAAATTTGTTCGGCCCAAACACAATTTTCTTTTTGTTGTAGTTACCTCTAACTCTGTGTCTTCGTGTTCCAAAAAGTTGTAGGGATTTATATTTATTTTAAATAACCAGTTAATTTTAATTTTAAGTTACTTTCCTATAAGACTTCATTCCCCTAATTGTCAGTGCCAGAATATTTAAATTTAGTAGCGCGCGCAAGAAATGCAAATTCTACCAGTAGAAGAATAAGTTTAATATCAACGTTTCAGTAGAAAAAGATAGAGTCGGGGATTATGCCTTGCGTGCTTATACGCAGACTTCTGTTTGGCAGCTAGTGCTGGTTTTGACGTGGCTTAAGCGCTAGCATCTTGTGGCCACTAGACTCCTCTACGCGCTGTAGGCTACAGAATTATATGAACCCTGTAGTGTAGTTCTATTGTGAATATCTCTTATCATAAGTTTGATGATACAGTTTCAGTTACGCCCAAGGTGAGGCGTAGTATGTCAGCGTCAAGTTTGTAAGGTTTTAGTTAAACTAACCAAGTTTTATTTTAATTTAAATCTTTTCTATCTCCTCTCTGTTTCAACTTCCTGTCAGAAGAAGCGCGCGTTTTTAGCTTATGCTAATTTTTGAAGTACAGCCAAGCACTATTTAAGCCAGAGGTAGAAACCTCTCGGTGTGTGAGAGCTCAGACTCAGATCACGGTCACGCCGCTCAACGTTCGTCTGACCAGCTAGCAGTTTAAATTTATACGCCATAGTGCTTACTACGTGATTGCATTGTAAAATAAATTAAAGTGCGGTAGTATTTAGTATATCTTGCTACGCACCCTTTTAGATAGAGGCCAACTTCCGCAAATTGCTCTGCGAAGCAAAGTTTAATTTAATTTCTATTTTAGGTTTAGTATTTAAATTTATTTGATTGTTAAGTTCGACCAAAGTGTGGTCTTTTACTTTCTGTATCTCTCCCGAATTGGGAGGTTTGTTATTAATAGTGATTTAATAAAAGAGGATTTCAAATCCCTTTCACGTGCAGTTATTCTCCAGCCCAGCAGTTACATCAGAACATAGCGTACCTTCCGCTCCCTGTTCCAGTTCAGGACTTAGAACGTAAGGATAAGAACCCTTTACAGAATTTACCATGTTCTCAAAGAATACACACAGAATGCTAAGTCCTGATAGTGGCGCCCGCACAAAAAGAAGAGGATGGCCTCAACAACAAGAAGACGAACCTGAGACACCTGCTGTACCTGTCCAGAATCCTGAGATAGCACCTCCTGGCATAGAAGGATTCGGCTACATCGTACAAACCATGCGAGCAGCCATGAAGCCAGCGGCAAGTTTTGACGGCAAGACAGCCGTAATCAATTTCCTGGAAAAGCTAGACTCCCACTTCATGCTATATCCAGTCCACGAATTTCAGAAAGTCGCTCTTGCTACCAGCGCTTTGAAGGGCCAAGCGCTAAGTTGGTTCAAGTGCATCGGAAAGAATCTCTTGGGGGAACCAGGAAGCCCCACATACACGTATGAAAATTTCAAGAATTCTCTAGTGAAAGCATTTCCCGTGGTGCGAGATCGAGCCAGATTGGAAGCTGAACTGTTTAGCCGATACCAAGAAAGAATAGAAGATTTGTCTAATTTTATTTTGAGGAAAATTCAAGTTTTCAAGCTTTTGTATGGAAGTCGCCCGGATCCTGAAATTATTCAAGTTATACTTCCTAGGCTACTGCCCCAAGTTCAAGATTTCATCGAACTAAGAAATCCAACAACATTAGACAGATTATTTGAGCTCGCGGTACAATTTGAAAGCCGAAGAACAGCCGACAACGAACGACGACGCCAATTTGAGCGAAGAAGTCAGTGGAGTTCGCCAAGACCGCAGCAAAAGCAAAATCAAAGTTACGGGAATAAGGCGAAGCAATGGCCGAAGAAAGATGTGTCTCCTAAAGCGAGCGGCGAACGAAGGGAATTTAATAGAAGAACAAGCAAAGATTCCGAGGGCAACCAGAAGAAAAAGAATTTAAACTAAGAGGGATTTCTTCGAGGAAGGTGAAGAAGTCCGAAGCAGCGCAAAACCCTTCCAAAATCAATTTAAACACCGTGGTCGTTAAGAATTTGAGTTTGCCGAAGATTGAAGTTCTAATCAACAACATACCGGCGACAGCCCTCTTGGATACAGGAGCCCAAAGCAGCTTCGTATCGGAAAGATTCTTTAAGAAGCACTTTCGACGTTACAGAATTTTTAGTGCAAGAGACACGGATGTCATAGCGGCCCAAGGAGAAAAATGTAGCTGTTTAGGAAAAGTACCATTGTTCGTGCGTATCAACAACGAACAGGTAAGAATCCTGTTTTATATTGTGCGTAACCTGCAGACTTGTATTATTCTAGGTGTGGACTTTTTTAGTTTGGCAGAAGCAAAAATTGATTTCAAGGGGGGAGAACTAACATTAAATATGAAGCCAATTGAAGCGAAGAATGATAAGCCCCCGCAGCTGGACTTGGAACATTTACAAGCAGAGGAAAAAGAGAAAATCCAAGGTCTGGTAAGTCACTTTGCGAATTTATTTAGTGATGTACCAGGCTTTACGCAGGTGGTGAACCACGACATTGACACGGGGGACGCTCAGCCAGTTAGGCAAAAGCCATATAGATATGATAGGACAAAAGAAGAAATAATTGAACATCATATTAAAGAGATGTTAAAGAATAAAATCATCACGCCAATTTCTAGCAGTTATGCTAGCCCCGTTGTCCTGTGTAAGAAAAATAATGATTACCCGATTACGCACCCGAAGCGGTGGCGTTTTGCTATAGATTATCGCAAGTTAAATTCAGTTACAAAATATCCTGTATATCCGTTGCCGATAATTGAAGAAATTATTCGAAATATTTCGTCTACAAAATACATGACTACATTAGATCTCACGAGTGGCTATTTTCAGATTGGGGTAAAACCCGAGGACGTACACAAAACCGCGTTCATAACGAAATCTGGTACGTACGCATTTCTTAGAATGCCGTTCGGATTATCCGGCGCGCCGGCAACGTTCCAAAGATGTATGGACATCGTCTTAAGACCAGTCCTTGGTAAAAGCACTTTCATATATTTAGACGATATTATAATTACGAGTAGTACTCTAGAACAACACTTACAAGATTTAAGAAAAGTATTTTCATTGTTAAACGAAGCTGGTTTAAAGATAAATGCGTCTAAATGTAAATTTGCCGCAAAAGAGTTACGTTATTTAGGATTTAAAATTTCCCAAAAGGGAATCGAAACGGATCAGTCAAAAATAGTAGCCATTAGAAATTATCCTGTTCCTAAAACAGCGAAGAAATTATCGTCGTTTCTCGGGATGTGTTCATATTACCGGGCTTTCATTAAAGACTTTGCAAAAATAGCTGAGCCACTGCTAAAGTTGAAAAGAAAAAAAGCTAGGTTTTCGTGGTCAGCAGAAGCCAACTTGGCGTTTCAAAAATTGAAAGACGCATTGACTCAAGCTCCCGTCTTAAAATTTCCAGAAGGGGATAAAGGATTAGAGATTTCAGCGGACGCTTCAGATTTCGCGATTGGTGCAGTGCTTTCCCAAAATGGTCAGCCCGTGGCTTTTTTCAGCCGAACATTAAATGAAACCCAAAGAAACTATTCCGCAACAGAGAGAGAAACTCTCGCAGTGTTAGCATCAGTACAGAAATTTCGTGTGTTCTTTGGAAGTTCTCCAGTAACTGTATATACCGACCACGCGGCGGTCACTAGACTCTATTCTGGAAAAAATTTATCACCCAGATTAATAAGGTGGGCTCTCAAATTACAGGAATATAACCTAATAATTAAACATACGCCGGGAAAGGAAAATGTTGTGGCAGATGCTTTAAGCAGAATTAACTTAGATGAAAATGGAAGTGTAATTAAGATAGCCATGTTAACATCCAAAGTATTAGATTCTCGTGAAACAGTAATAGCCGAACTCAAAAAAGATCCGGAGTTCAAAAATATATACAATTATTTGGCCGACCCTGAGAATTTCAATCATCCGGATATTGTGCCGATAAGAAATAGGGCCGAAAATTACGAATTAATTGACGGACTGTTATTCTATACGAAAGCTACTAATGAGAATCATGAATATAGACCGGTTATCCCAGCTAGCATGAGGTTGAATGTATTAGAAGAGTTGCATGATTGTGCCATTTCGGCTCATTTAGGTATAAGAAAAACTGTTCAGAGAGTTCGCGAGGCAGTTTTCTTTCCAGAACTGCAAAAGTTTACTAGGGCGTATGTCCAGTCGTGCCCAACATGTCAATTAAATAATTATGTTAATTTCCGCCCGGCCGGGTTCCTAAATAGTATTAAATCAGAATTCCCAAATCAAATAATAGGCATCGATTTACTTGGACCTTACCCTCGAAGTAAAGTTAATAAAAGCCGATATCTTTTAGTTATAGTGGATCATTTTAGCAAATGGTTAGAGTTAATTCCGTTAAAACGCGCGTCTGCAAAAATTGTAGTAGATTCAATTCTAAATAAGTATATTTTAAAATACGGGGCGCCCCTAAAAGTTATTTCAGACAATGGTCCTCAGTTTGTTAGTAAAATGTTTGAGGAAATGTGTGCAAAACTGGGCATACGTCATCTAAAGATGGTCCCGTATCGTCCGCAGTCAAACATAGCGGAACGGGTGAATAGAAATGTAGTGAAAATAATTCGTAGTTATGTGAAAAACTATCACTCTACCTGGGATAGCCATATAAATGAATTTGCATTTGCACTTAGGACCGCCAAACACGATACTACACAAAAAACACCCGCTGAACTCTTCTTAGGAAGAAAGATCTTGACCCCCCTAGATAAACTGTTCTTTGTACAGGAAAGGGCAGAAGAATTTAAAATGAGTGATATACAAAAGTTAATACGGGAAGCGACGGAAAATATAGAAATGGCCCAAAGAAAACAGAAATTGTACTATGACCTAAAAAGAAGAGAGGTCAAGTACAATGTGGGAGATGAAGTGTTGAAGATTAAACACAACTTGTCAAATGCCCCAGAGGAAAAGGTGGGGAAATTTTTTCCGCGTTTTGAAGGCCCGTTCACAATTGAACAAATTACGGGGGCAGTGGTTATATTAAAAAGAAATGATGGTCAAACGCTCAAAGCGAATGTGGACCAAATAAAACCGTTCTATAATCGCAGCAAAATGGCTGTATTTAAAGATTCGTTTCAGGATCCGAGGCAATCGACTAGCCAGGAAGATATACGTCAGCAAAAACAGCAGGAACCAGCTACAACGGCATCGAAATGTCAGAAGAAGAAAGCTCCCCCCCAACAAAGAAATAAGAACCAAAAAGGTGGTTTCAAAAGAAAGTCTCACGATGCAGGTGAACAAATCTACGAACGGAATTACGAGCGCACCAAGAGAAGAAAGCAGAATGGGCAAGGGAAGCCCAATGTATCCAAAAGAACTGTGGAATCATCGGACAGGTGCCTGAGAAGCAAGAAACGTCGATTGCAGCCTGAGAATCAACTTCCCGAATACAGCAGGAACCAGGACAAGCAACGAGCAAGGGCCCAGGAGAGAAGGGCCCAGTCCACCAAACGTCCAGCGGAGCAACCTCCTCTACAAAGGAAATTGCCGAGGATACAACGACGGAATTTCAAAAGAAAAAGAGACGAGCAGGCTCCGAAAGAACAACGAAAAACGAGGAAACTGAACCAGGCCACAACTTACTCAAGTTTTAAAGATTGGGCCAAGAAAAGGATGGACGATCATAATAAGATAAGTACAATTTCGTATTCAAAAGTTTAGTTAATTTTTGAGTATACTGCAAGTTGCAGGGCTGATTTTACCTCAAGCGAGGTTGACTTTTACGCCAAGTGAGCGATAAGTCCTCATATGGAAAGTAAAATGTTTTGTTAAAAGAAATTGTAATTTTCAAAGATTTAAAATCACTTAATGTTTTGTAAATAGATTAATTCTGTAAAAGCAATGAATTGCTGAAAAGAATATGTTAACTAAATGATTTTGTATGACGCTTTGTCTAAAGACTTGTAAAATGTCTAGAATGAAAATTCGGAAAATTGAAAAACACGATTTAGTCTGTAGACTATTAATTCAATGTAATTTGATATTTCAAGAAAGTACCTTGAGAAAGGAATAGGAAGCACTTGCTGTAAGCTTAGAAATTTAACCTATATTTCTGTAAGCTTAGAAATTTAACCTCTATTTGCATTTCAGGATTGCTATGAAATTGTTAATGTGTTATGAAATGTAACAAATAATATTATGCTAGCAATGCACGTTAAGTGCAATATTAATGTGAATGTTGTGTGCAAACTGCGAATTTGTATGCATGAAAAGTTAAAGATTGACTATTTTAGAATGCAAGTGTTAATTAGGCTCTCCACCAAATACACTTAAAGTGTTAGACATAAAGCTAGTGAGAACCTTAGGATTAGCTGGTTATAGGGCGTTTTTTTCAGGTCTCGTATGTCAAGTTCTAACTAATGTTAGTCGATTGTAGGTGGAAGAGTTGAACACCCCCGAACACATAAAAACCCGCAATGGCGGTTTGCTTTACATCCAACACCGGTGAGAGAGCATACGGGGGAAGAATTTAATTGTGCTTGAATGATAATGTGTGTGTGCAAAATTACACAAAAAAAAAAAATAAGGATTTGTACCACTTAGAATTATTCTGTTATTATGTCATACTAAAGTTGTTTTCCTTCCAGATTTTGCTGGAAGGAGTAAGACTGTTTGAAGAATAAGACTTGAAAAAAAAAATGTTGAAGATTGTTGTTCCAGAAAATTTCGTCTGTATTTTACACAAACATATATTGCCTTGTAAGAGTTGGCCTAAGTTTAGAACAGTGAAATTTTCGACTATTTAGAATTGCTAGTTTTCAACATGGTCCGTTTGGACCAAAGTAGTTTAACTATCGCAATTCTGGCGGGAAGTTTGTAAGGTTTTAGTTAAACTAACCAAGTTTATTTTAATTTAAATCTTTTCTATCTCCTCTCTGCTTCAACTTCCTGTCAGAAGAAGCGCGCGTTTTTAGCTTATGCTAATTTTGAAGTTCAGCCAGGCACTATTTAAGCCAGAGGTAGAAACCTCTCGGTGTGTGAGAGCTCAGACTCAGATCACGGTCACGCCGCTCAACGTTCGTCTGACCAGCTAGCAGATTAAATTTATACGCCATAGTGCTTACTACGTGATTGCATTGTAAAATAAATTAAAGTGCGGTAGTATTTAGTATATCTTGCTACGCACCCTTTTAGATAGAGGCCAACTTCCGCGAATTGCTCTGCGAAGCAAAGTTTAATTTAATTTCTATTTTAGGTTTAGTATTTAAATTTATTTGATTGTTAAGTTCGACCAAAGTGTGGTCTTTTACTTTCTGTATCTCTCCCGAATTGGGAGGTTTGTTATTAATAGTGATTTAATAAAAGAGGATTTCAAATCCCTTTCACGTGCAGTTATTCTCCAGCCCAGCAGTTACATCAGAACATAGCGTACCTTCCGCTCCCTGTTCCAGTTCAGGACTTAGAACTTGAGGATAAGAACCCTTTACAGAATTTACAATGTTTCCAAAAAGAATGCACAGAACACTAAGTCCTGATAAGTTGACGCATTGTAAATAAGTTAAAGAGTTTAATAAAGGGCAGTTTAACCCTTCGTGAGTGCAATCACTATCTCTCAAGGTTCTACACACTACACAGCAGCAGGAAGGTAGAACTTTACAAAGTACACAAATAAATGAAATACTAACATAGTAAATAAGTAAAAAGCTCAATAACGCTGCAAAGAAGAAGAAAACATTCAGAGAAAAATATGAAAAATTAAATTTTTATGAAATAAAAATGAAATTTAAAAACTTAAAATCTAAATTAAGAATAAAATTCCGAAAGGCGGAAACTGCCTGTCTAGTTGAAAATAAATCTCCTGAAAAGAACTGGCGGTCAAGATTCAAACAGGTCTTTAAAAAGAAGGAAGTTTCTTCCTCTCCTATAACACAGTAAACAAGTTCAAGAATATGCTTAATATATTTTTTGTCGCTACAGCAATTGCAAAGCGCTCTTCGACCAAATGCAGTTCTCTCCGAATAATTCACATGTTGGTGGAAAATTTCATCCAATTTAAAATCTGTTGAAAATTTATCATCTTTATCTGTGAAAAATTTGCAAAAAAATCCAATTTTCGGCCACTATCCGTTTGGTGAGACACGATATTCTCTGTTTCAATATACACAGAGCATCTTTCGTATAAAAGAGCTTCCAGTGAGAAACTCGAACACTGAGGTTTAAATCTGTGTGAAGATTTTTAGCTAGCTTTCATTAACGCATCAGCCAAATACCGGCTGAATTTCCACAGTTGCTACGATTGTAATCAAAATGAATGCGATATTAAAATCTTACAGGATTTTAAAAATTGTCTAAGTTTCAACAACCTTCTCTATGATAGTTGTAGCGACGAAAGAGAATCATTTCAGATTGAAACGCGTTTGACCTCAAACCAATACCAAAACTATGAATTAATTTCATACCGAGGTTTCAGCATAGCAACTTAGTGAGAAAAAGAGAGCTGCAGTTTTTAATTCTGTACTATTTGAAATCTTTTCCTGTAATTGCTGTTTATGAACGTAATTTCAATTACGTTCATAAACAGCAAAATCAGGTTCAACATTATTATTCATCTTGCTTCAATTAGTAATATGTAATCTTCAAGAATTGCATCGGAATTGACAGTAACTGGTAGGAAGACTGCCACCAAGAAAATTTGATGAAGACAAATGCCCTTCTTCAACGCAACATTACTCAACATCTTAGTATCAATGAGTGGAATACGAGATATAATCAAGCGACCCTCGTAGCTAACAGCTTTGTAAGCAAGGAACAATTCTTAAAAGAAATTTTCGAATTTATCTTGCCAGTGCGAAGTTTATATTCTTCAGCAAAGAACAGCTATGAACACTTGACGCAAATAATATACTAGACAATATTCCTTGTCTACGATCTGCTTTAACTCTATAAGTGTTCTTACAATATTTATATAACTCTGAAAATACATTTCAGCATATATTTGAGAGATGGAAAATGTGACTCTTCCATGAAATTATTCTCCAAGATAATTCTTAAATACCTAATTTCCGTAACTGCTTCAATAAGAACATTTCCATGTGCTAAATTGATTTTGCAATCAGTGTTCAAATTTTTACGTACCATCAATAACTTTTCCCCTTCGAGTATTTAATTCCAGTTTTTAAAGCTTAGATCATTTTAAAGTAGCCTGAAATAAATCTTGAGTTAAACAACAGATATGAAAATTTTTTTGTATTGAAAAATTGAAAGAAGCATTTCTAAAACAAGTTTCAAAAGTAAATAATTCGTAAAAATTCCCTAATTACAAAATTTCAAGAAAAAAGTACAGATACTATATTCTTGGAGACAGTCCTTATCAAACTAATTTCTTTGGTGCAGTGTACCAATGTGGTGTAATTGGAAGAACGTTCGGGTAGCATTCGGGAGATCCGTTATTCGAATCTCGGCGAGCGCATTGCACATTTGTCATGTTTCCTGTTTCGACTTACCTAATGACTCTACAATACTACCTACACAAAGGTCTGTGCGCAAGCCTACTTAACATTCTTGATCAGACAGGAGATGGTTCTTAGATACACTGAAATCTTCTAAAGGATTAATAAGCTCTGACACCAATCATTATCAAAAGTTCCTTTTACATCTAGAGATATAAAATTTGTGACGTAGTTTTTTCATTTATCCTGCTTTACTATATCACAGAAGAGAAAACGTTTATGTTCATGTGAACGTTGAGATTAAAAGCCTTACTGATCTTCGTGCAAATATTTCGGCTTCTGAATTACGAGTTTAGAATATTTGCACAAAGTTTCTCAGGACATTTACTGATATGGAAGAATGCTGATACGTTTGATAGTTTTAGTTCCAGATCACTTATCCTCAGTACTTTTAGGAACAGTCACATTTTAGTTTTTTCTATACTGCTGGAGAGAGCTTTTGATCCAGAGACATTAAATAATCTGTATAAGATACATGGGTAAACTTCGCCTGAGTTGCAAATCACTTCGTATATAATTCTTTTCGGCTTGAGAATTTTATCTAGATTTACAATTTTTATAACATCATAAACTTCAACTATAAAAAGGAAGAAATCGTCATCCGCACCATAAGAAGTCATTTTTGAGACAAGAGACTTACGAAATTTCTCATCATTATTCATGCCGTCAAGAGTAATTAAATGTTTTAAAGTGTTATCCGTTGTGGTTTCATAAGATGAAGTAACATTACCTGACGAAAGTATAAATTTACCTCCAAAACATTTTGCATCGTTTTATCCTTGAGGAGCTCCAAGAATTCCGTTTGCTCTGCTCTAACGTAGATAAATATTTAACCTTATTTGCAAATAACTGTTGTCGTAAATATTTCTTAAAACTGTAGTTTAATTCTTTGATATATCCTTATAATCGCATTTAACTGTTTGTGTATACAAGCGATCTAAATTGACCAACACGGAACATATTCCACTGGAATTTCTTCGTTGAGAAGGACTGTTGAGCAGCAGAAATACACTCACTTACAAACGTTAAGCACGAAGATGTAAAATGCAAAAAAGTCGACAAATACTGCTTTGATTGACACAACATTCGGCAGGAAAGTAGCAAATATATTTATGCATAAAACAAAATCAATAATTATATACAGAAATGAAAACAATATTAACTTTTTGTAAGTTATCAGATAATGACATACTGGAGACTTAAACAGAATTATGTACAAGGTGAAAATAAACAGCATAAAATGAACAAAAAGGACCTTAATAGGGTATGTGATCCCCCCTCATCTGTATACAAAGTTTACATCTTGTGACCATGCTTTCAATTAGGTGGTCAACCACCGCAGAATTAAGCAAGCGCCATTCTTCTTGTAGAGTAGTTCCCAGCTCAATAAGAGTGGCTGGAGGTGGGAAACGTGAAGATACAGCACGGCCGAGAGCATCCCAAAAATTTCAATGGGATTAAGGTCGGGCAAATATGCTGGCCACGCCATACGCGCAATCCCTTCACTCTAGGTAGTTATCGACGATGTCAGCTCTATGGGGATGTGCGTTATCGTCCATTAAAACAAAAG
Organism: Stegodyphus mimosarum; assembly: GCA_000611955.2. Taxonomy (NCBI): domain Eukaryota; kingdom Metazoa; phylum Arthropoda; class Arachnida; order Araneae; family Eresidae; genus Stegodyphus; species Stegodyphus mimosarum. The sequence goes on from KK112406.1 coordinate 156,119, forward strand.
TAGAGCCAACTGCTGCAGCGTACAATCTCACAATGGGTTCTAGGACTTCATCTCGATACCGGACAGCCGTCACAGAACCCCGTTTAAAGATGTGCATGTTGGTGCGATATCCTAATGAAATCCCTACCCACACCATAATGCTTCCGCCTCGGAATGCGTGATGTTCGGTGATGTTTTGGGACTGATTGCGTGTTCGTTATTCACGCCATATCCTTATAGGCTTGTCATCTGACTCCAGAGCAAATCTTGACTCATCAGTAAACATGACATTGCACCAGTCAGACACATTCCAATTCACATGTTCCTGGCACCACTGTAATCGTGCCCCTGTTGATTGGACGGATAGAGAAACGCAAACTCGAGGTACCCGGGCGTACAGTCAACTCATATGTAATCTTCGGCGTACAGTAGCTGCAGATATTGCCTTACCAATGGACGCTGTAACCATGGATGTCACACGTGTAAAGGTCGCTCTGTGATTCCGCTTGGCTACAATAGCAATATATCGATCTTCCGCGGGGTTGTAGCCCTTGGGCGACCAGATACGGGCCTTCAGACAACTGTCTTTGTGGTTTGGACTTGATTCCATAAACGTGAAATTACAGAATAATGAACGTCGAAGAAAAGAGCAACACGTGTGACCGACTGTCCTAGTTCAATGCGCCCCACAGCACGCCAGTGCTCAGAATCTTCCATTCGTCTTCTGGAAGTCAAAGAAACACGTATGTCTTGAAAACAAATTGTACGAAAGTTTTAAACACCTTCTATCAGCTTTTATAATCAACTTCTGTAACCCTTCATAAAGCTGGCTTCTTATAAGACTGCCTTTTTTGCATATTTCTTGACATGAAAGCGCGATTGGCTGTTACTTAACATGCTTGCATACTTCCTTATACCTCTGCAGCAAATTGCATCCTCTTCACTTCTGATTGGCTTCCTGAAATTAGCATTTTTTCTCCGTGTTTAACTTTTAGAAGTGAGTGTATTTATGTTCTACCGTTTAACAATATTATTATCTAATGCAACTGCAAGCAATCTTGTAACTAGTTAAGTAGAATATCATCATAATTTATGCAAAATCTTTGAAATCGACTGCAGTTTCTTTTTTAGAGTTTAAAAGTTCACTTTCTGAGGTACATCTTAAAATGTTTTATTTTATGAACATTTCAAAAGAAATCATCTGATGATCAGAGAGAGTTCCAACTTCAGGAATACACCAGGTTTAGGTATTCTGAAAAACGCTCTTTCCAACAATTGTTACACTAATATAACTCGATTGCTTATGTGAAGACAAGCCTTGCGTTTTAATACGTTCAATGGAATCGTTTTTCACTCTAATTAAATATTGTGATCCCAAAGGCTTTTCTACCAGCAGTCTGAGCTAGAGTAACAAGGGCTTATTATTGCATCAGTATAAATCGAAAGCAAAAATAAATAGGAAATCAAAATATTTTAGCTAACACCTGTGTGCTGAAAAGTGTTCTCAACATCTTCGTTACAACAAAAAGATGCCAAGGGCTAAGAAACTCACACAACTTGAAACTTCTAGTCTTAATGAAAGGGCTGAAATATATATAAACACGGAAAGTGTTCTGTAAAATCATCGTGAATTTTCGTAGAGGGTTCAAGTATAAGGAAAACATGATGAATCAAACTGTGCCAGTGAAGCTTCATATGCTTGATTATATTTTCTAAATCAAGGAAAAGAAGGTATAGAATTTAAGCGAATAATGATTGCGATCATTACAGAAATTGAAATGAATTAACCTCTGTGAAAATGTATGGATATCCAGGAAATGTTCTGCTAGACTGTCTTGAATAAAAACAACACCAATGTCAATATTCTGTATATAAAGAAATAAATATTCTGTGACAAGTTTAGGTTTATGTAAATTTAATTGAACAACATGCAGAGAGCGACAACCCGTTCTTAAGTAATGAATGCCATTATTCGAGCCATTCCTAACCCCAGGAATATCTGCATTTACATTCACTAAAATAACCCTTTTGAGTAGTGTTTCTCAGTCTTTTTTGTCCCATGCACACCTTTCACCATTGCTAAAAGATCAATCCCCATCCTTTCGAAAACCTGAAAAATGCATGTATACATTTATTCATATTTGATTATTTTCTAACGTGTTTTATAAAATGAGCAGCAAAAGGTATAGACAATGTTGGTAAATACCAAAACTTAAATAAAAGTAGTTTTTTAGATTCATAAACTAAAACCGAATACTTAGAATCTAAATAAAAGGTTGACCGCATTCTCTCTCGCCTGAAACTATGAAATTCAGCACTGAGGTAATGCCCACTAGTTAAGAACCGATGCTTTTAAATAAATTTTACACAAGAAGTTTTATATTAACGTAAAATAAAGTGACTAAATAAAAACACAAGTAGAGATAAAAGTGGATAAGTATCGGTATGCATGTTTAGTCGATTTAAAATTAAAAGGAATGTTCAAGTATCGGAAGGGAGGGCCTAAATCCCGAAGAAATTATGTTAAATGTCAAATGAATTTAACTTTCCTATAACAGGTTTTCCAAAGTGGCGAATCAGACTTTGATCGCTTGACCATTGCCTATAATTTGTTTCAGAAGATTTAATACACAAAATGTCATCAGAATGGCATCAAAATATAAAACAAATATGTCTGAAATTAAAATGTACTGTGTTATCAGTTACTTGATCTTTCTTTGTAATATGTTTGTGTTGCTCAGTTTTTCATTAACAGCTCTGGCTTTGAACAACACGTTTAATTTGAGACGACCAGCCAAGATACCAAATCATTTTAGTGTCCTGTGGAAGTGGTCGTCTTAAAGAAGGGGTGTTCAATACTGCCGTTTATTTATATTCTCAACAAATATTGATCATTTCGGCAGATGATCATCATCTTTGGAAGATGATGACTAGAAGGTGGTTCACGTTAACTGCCTCCGTTAAATATTAAAGTGTGCAAATACATTAAATGCAATTGCATATTGGAGCAGGCATTTACCACTTTTCCTCAGTTGAAAAACATCTAGGCAAGGCTCTATTTGCAGCACACCGTGAAAGATCCTCATCACTAATGAACTGGCTAGATGTCTGATGTTTGTAGCTTTCAAAGCATTACTAACACCGCTATCTGATTCCGTTGTTAGCGTTTCTACCAGTGTTATCTTAGAGTTTGCATGGATTCGGCCAATGTCTGTCCGCCACTGCGACCTCGATCGGTCAAACGTTGTAAAGTCATTAGGTTATTTCGAAACAGTAGATGTGATAAATGAGCAATGCCCTCGACTGAACTCAAATCACGGACCTCTCGAATAGGTGTCGAGCGTGCTGACCACTACATCACGAAGGCATGCCAAGGAGGCTGGAGAAGTACCTTACATACTGCCCCTTTTAAAGGGTGACTGGAGTTTGGGGGACTCAATCGTCAAATCCTGGCGGTGGAGGATCATCACCCCCCGCCCTTTTTAGTTCGGGCGTCACTGTAGTGTCATTAGGTTATTTCGAAACAGGAGATGTGAAAAATGAGGAATGACCTCGCCGGGACTCGAACACGGACCTCTCGAATACGCGTCGAGCGTGCTGACTACTACACCACGTAGGCAACCCAAGAAGGCGAGGTTTTTATCCGCTACCACAGTTGGACACTGTCTTGTATGTACGAAACTATCGTAAGGCTGATTGCAAGCTCAAATAGGAAAATTTTGCGAAAGAAACCTTATTAACCAAATTCAACTTACAGCAGTTCATTCATTACAGTCCATGAGCATAACTTGTAGAGTTTACCTTAGTTTGAATAACCAATTATTCTAATTTTTGTTATCTTTTCTGAACTCCTCTATTTCCCATCGCATTTCCTCGCCAGATGCAAATTACTTAAAGTGAAGAACAATATTTAAACAGGCGAAAAGAGAAAGTTAATCAGAGCATGATTTCGCTAGCATAGCGCACGTTGCCATTATGCCCTTTCTACTGTGACGCCTTCTGGCCGTTTAGTTAAAGTCTATTTGCCGGTGTAGGTTGTTGAATCAGTATGTATACTTAATTTGTCTAGCACTCCTCTTTGTCATTTAAATTTATTGTTAAATTATTCTTCCCACCGCAAGTAGTCGGTGTTTCTGTGATCACGACGTAGTGCATTTTTGTTAAAGCGTTTAATCATATAAAAGAGCAATTTAAATCGTTTTCCTTGGGTGCTATTTCTTCACGCCTGTGCGAGACGTCGCCTGGCTTAGTAATAGATCGTATCTTTGAATGTTAGCAAAAAGGGACAATCTCACAAATTTAGTACGAAAAATTGAAGTTTTGCGTGAGAATAGCATTTTTGAAAGTTAATCTCACTTGATTACTTATATTTCATTCCATGCCGAGTCATATATCGGCGAAATCTCAAATTAAATTTTCTGTTGTTTTTGATTCAGTAGATAACATTTAACGGAAATCATACAGTCCTTTTTAGGATTTTCCCGTCTGCAACGTAATACGACCCACCGTGTCTCAAGAATTCCTCCTCGACGATATCTTCCACGCTAAATTAACTATCCAACTAACGGTCAGATTTCAGTTTCACGCTACAAAAGCAGCGTTTCCCATGTTAAACATGATAAAAAATACATCAATTTCGTTTTGAAAGTGCTCTACGATGACATTCTTTCTAGACGGAAAGTTTCAGTGTGCTTTGTCGTAATCACTTTCTAAAGTGTGCACATGGAGCAGATATCAATAATATAGAGCTATGTAAAGAAGTTTAATTTGCATTTATTTTGAAAATACAAATAAAGTTAATGTTCTCTTCACTTTACAGATTTCAATTCTAGCAGTTATTGAAAATGCGTTTCACATTTTATTTTTTTACTCGCTTTTCAGTATTTCGCTTATGATTTCGAGCTTAATGTTATAAATTCTATTTAGCGTCAAAAGCATCACGTTTATTATGTTGTCAAAGGCATTTGAAAAATATTGTCTTCTTGTCTTTTCTGCTTAATGGCTCTCCTAATTGATGTGAAATACTTTACAACAATATTAAAGAAATAAAGCGTATAAAAGGAAATTCAGAAACATTCTTTTAATGCAAATTATCCTACAATAGATATGTTTTAGTGCCTGTCTGCGATAATAAAATTTCATCGGCTTGCATTCTAAATATTTCATATGATTGTCGTATAAGATTATAGAAGTAAAAACAAACTGATAAATCATTTGAATATAATTCTTTAAAAGCATCTCTAAAAGAAAATAAAGAAGAAAAGTAAATTATATCGATATTTCTATTTTATTGTCCCGAAAATTTGTAAATAAAAAAAATTTAATATTTTAAGGGCATCTTGATTAGATAAATCTGACAGAAATGGGAACATTTTTCATCTATGTCTACCAGTCATCTGACATGGAATTTCAACAAACGGATTTATCTTAGTAAAGTTTAGCATGGGATTTAGTCTTAGTGAACTAAAACTTCGACCACCAGTTTCAGAAAATTCGATACAAATGCGTTATAATTCCAAACAGAAACTAATAGACAGCAGTGTTTGAATTTTGGACTTATTCAAATATTCATTCAAACATAGGGATTATCGGACTTCTTGCATTTGATTATTTTTTAGCACATAAAGCTGTAGGATAATGAAAAGTAGGTAAATTTCTACTGTTTTTGTTTCAGAAATACTGGCTAATTTTTTAAAGAAAATTCCTTTGATGCTTCCATTCTATCAAAACGTTGATCAGCTCCCAACAGTGCACATAGAATATTACTTTCCAATTACTGGTTCTAACGCTTGTTCAGATAATTCTCAATACGTAACTTCAAATATCCTGCATAATCCAAGAGGTTTTCCAGTAGACTTCCACTCAAAAAACGTTTTAACGTATTTTCTGTAATTTCAAAACAGATTGCAATATCTGAATCCTTTCTTTTGAACAAAAGAGTGCTTATTGAGCTGTCGTAAAGCAAATCTCTCAAAATGTTCTTGTCGCTAGATATTATTTCTTCACACTGCAAAGGACTCCGACATAGAATATACAGTTAATTATGACAAAATAAAATTACCATTCTGAAATTTTCGAACATTTAATGCAAACATTTACAGTTTTATTTACAAATTAGATATACTTATAATGACATAAAAACCTCTACTTATCTGCATGTCCAGAATAAACCTGGAATCATTTCCTGAATTGAACGCGTTTAAAGATCAAGCATCGCAAACTCAAACACAAGGGAGTTTGGACTCAGTTCTTGTTCTCCCAACTAACGCATGAGTTATATTCTCAGAGGAAATCATTTTCAAATTTAGAGCTTCAGCTGTAGATTGAAAAACATAAGATATCTGTGATAGACAAACTAAGAGGCACCTGATCTTATTTATATTTTCTGCGGCTACCTGATTCATTAAAGTTATAAGCGTGATTTCGTTCATATATAGGGAGGGGGGATATGATGCTTTGTACCGTTACTGACATTTTGCTCTTCGCCTTATTCTCAATCTTATTCTCTGGTACCCGGGGCATAAAATTAGGGGGTGAGATCGCTGGCATAAATAACAATAAACTGTTGATACAACCTTCACAAATGCCTTGGTTTAAGACGGCGTAGGCAGCTTTTTAATTCTCTTAATTTGTCTAATATTTCTTTTAAAGACATGGATCGAGCTGTAAAACATCCTTCGCTTTCGTGCCTTTTCCGCAGAAAACACTTTGTTGCTCCTTTCTAGCAAGTAAACTTATTGCATTTGCGACAGGTTTTTGTTCTTAAATTTTGCATCTTTAGAATGCTCACAGCGCAGTATAGGACAAATAGGTATCTAGAACTAGCAAGTTTGACCCTTTGCTTTCCTTCGACCTCTCTAGGCCAAAATTCCAAGATATTTTAAAGACGTGATCTTTTATTACTGAATATAACGCTTCTCAGCCATACCCTTAGCATCTCAGCTGATAGATAGGGCTTAACCATGGGGTATAATCAGGAAGCGTTAGTATCCATGGTTAAGCCCAAAGACTTCAGGGATCTGAGGTATGATTCGATTTTGTCAAACAGTTACAATAGAGACAACTTACCCTCCGCTTTTAAGTGTGCATTTTGGATTGTTAATTTCAGCTAAACTTTTCTTAGCTAAACTTTTCTTGTTGCTAAAACTCTCCTCAGACGCAGAAATTGCTTTCTGGTAATTTTCTGCCGTTAAAAGATACTATCAAAGCTATCTATCTAAAGATATCTATCAACTCATTAGCCCAAGTTCAGGGTAAGATCGTTTGAGCCAAATAAGGGAACTTGTTAACACCATCAAGTTCCTTTTCCTCATGGATCTTCTTAAATTGGCCCCAAAATGTAACATAACATAATAATTGCCCATTGAATTTTTCATTTGAATTTTTGTCAAATTTGTGCTGTTTTTCATTAGAAGCACTTACACTACTTAGAACTTGTTAGAACTTGTATTAACACTCCGGTCATCCGCATTGTCTGTCTATTCTCTCTTTCACCCGACGATTAAGCATGATAAATTCTTCTGAATATTCCTTGCAGTTATAACTTCAATTGCTAGATCATCTTCATGAGCTTCCCCGTTAGTCAATAAATCTAAGATCTCCGAATCATGAGATTTCAACTAAGCAATTATCATTTGTAACTTCATAATTTTAGCTTTCAATACGGCTTTATTTGCCTGATCATCTTTATAAATTCTTCTTTTAAAACCTTTGTTCTGGTGAAAGCACCACACGTTGTTGCACGTTGTTTGCTTAACATATCAACTTACCTTTAAATGCCGACCCACTTAAACTCAAAATGTATAATTTTATGAGAATTCTTGACAAATCCTTCAAAAACCCATTTACTCAGTAAGCCCAAATAACTCAAGACAAAACAAATGAAGAAAAATAGTCATAACGTTCACAATACAGCAAAACGAAATTATTTCAAATATGATTGCAGACGATATAACTCATATCTTTTCCATTGAAAATTTAAACTAATATTCTACTTCTATATTAATATAATAAAATTTATACAATACTTTCTCAACTATATATAAATAATTCTTGGCTGGCCGCCATTTTCATGTCGTAAAGCAAAACTCTCAAAATATTCCTGTCGCTAGATATTTTTCTTTACACACCTGATTCCAGTGGGCTCCGACATAGAATGTGTAATCAATTACGACAAAATAAAATTACCATTCTGAAATTTTCGAACATTTAATGCAATTCTATGTACAGTTTTATTTACAAATTAGATATACTTACAATAACGTAAAAACCATACTTATCTGCATGTTCAGAATAAACCTGGAATCATTTCCTGAACTTGAACGCTTTTGAAGATCAAGCATCGCAAACTCAAACACAAGGGAACCTCATTTTGTAAACGCAACAAATTGAAAGAATTCCGTAATAAACGCAGTAGCTTTTATTTCGTATGTCACGTAACACACCCCGAACTCAATGTTTCTTGCAATGTTGAAAACTAAAATTAACTTTAAAACGAGATAGTCTAAATTCCAAGTAAACTTTCTAACTCGCTAACGCAAAATTCCGTAACCATGTTTACCACTGCCGTTCTTGTAAGGCTTACTCTTGCACATACGTGGAAGATACAAAAGAGTGATTAAATTTATTGTATAAGGTATTCCTTCTTGGCATGCCTTTGTGGTGTAGTGGTCAGCACACAAGGAGCGTATTCGAGAGGTTCAAGGTTCGAATCTCGGGGTGGGCATTGCTCATTCTTCCCTCTCCTACTTTCAAAAAAATACCTAATAAATCTACAGTTGCCCCGAACTAAGAAAGGTGGTGAATGATGATTCTTCACCACCAGTATTTGGCGATTGGGTCCCCTAAACCCCAGTCGCTCTTTAAAAGGGGGAGTATATGAGGTATTTCTCCTGCCTTCGTGGCTTAGTGGTCAGCACGCTCAGCCCGTATTCCAGAGGACCGAGGTTTGAGTCCCGGCGAAGATATTGCTTATCTTTCACATCTGCTTCTTTCAAAATAACCTAATGACTCTACAGTTGTTGCAAATAGTATCACTACACCCAGAGATGCACATACATCTAACTCAGTTTCTTCCATGTGTTATATAGATTTATGTCTGTTAGTATATTTTAGTTAACAAAGATGTAAAATTAAATTTTGAGAAAGGCATTGAATTATATATAGCTTTTTTAACTTACGCATATGGATTTTAAAATAATTGAAACATAATTTAATATAGAATGCATTAGACATCCTACAGTACTTCAACCAAATTCGATTCAGTCAAAACATTTCTCATTGAATAAGATGCTGCTTTTAAGCAACTACAATTTCACTTTCCATTTAATATCAAATTTCTTTGCTTAAAAATGTATAGTATCTAGTTCTCTTAACGTTCTTGCAAATCAGTGAAAGTAAAAATGTTTTGTTCCAAAAACTTCAAAAGTTTGTCATAAGGAACAGCAAGTTTGCATATGCAACTTTAGAGCTTTTAAAAACCTTGCTAGAACTTAAGGTTCAGATCCTTTTCCTTTCAATATGCTGAGATGTCTTTGTCTTGTAAATGCCTCAAAATCTTTCCCATCTAAAACACATTCCCTTTCATAAACTTTTCCCATTAAATGCATATCGCTTTTCCAGTTGCTTTTTCATATGCTAATACTCTTACATGAATATGTTATTATCAGAATTTCCTTGCCGGAAATCAAAGATGCCTCAAGTTTTATTGATTTCTGCATTGTCTAGAATTTTAAAAAAAATTACAGGCCATTTGCATGAATTCAAGTTTTTATATAAAGTTATGAAATACTTCTTAGAAACTACTGATGAAATATGATTAGGCAATTTGATATATGTAACGTTAAAACCGCTTTTCATTTTTATTAAATTGAAACATAAAGGAAATGAAGTCAAAGGAACAGTTATAATTGTTTGAAACTTTTCTGACAGATAAATGAATATTATTTAGTACTTTTATAAATGAGAATAGTAACGCATGGCATTGGAATCTGTATTTGAGCCAAATGGAGTCAAACTATAATCCATTTCTCTCAGTAAAAGAGAGAGATAAAATAAATTTGTAGGGTATTTGTATGAAGTAGTTTGTATTAGAATTCTGTAGGCTCTAGACAAAATATGAAATTTCTGTTTGCAATCAAGAAAATAAAATCATCAACGTATCTATGTAAAGAAATAATTATCTTTATTCAAACTTTTATTTTCACAAATACGGAATAAAAATTTGTCAACAAATTAATCTCCGGGTCAGTTTATGCTATAAATTATATCTGATGATTAAAAAATATGCATTTTACTCTTTTACAAAACGAAAGGAATCAAAACGTTGTAAACCTAACCACAAAATCCCAAAGCACATTTCGAAGATCTCTTCGATCAATACGAGATCTTAACAATAAATTTATTTAATGCTTTTTTAAAGTACGAGTAAGTAGTTCTGAAATCGCTTCTTATGGCTTTTTCTTAGAAAACTAATTAAATTAGCTGGCACTTATAAAAGACTAAATTTTATATTTTTTAAGCATCAAATGCAAGTTACACCAAAAGGTGTCCCAGCGATAAATGTTTTGACAATTTTATATTCCACATTTCTGCGAAAATAAAAGATTGTATAACGATAATTATTTTTTTCTGCTTAGATGCATTTATGATTTTATTTTCTTGGTTGCAAGCACAGATTTACATTTAACCGAGACTTATCTGAAATTAGTTCATATTAAATGCAATCCTCATTAACAAAATTTTTGGAATTTTTTAAATGTTATCGAAATTAAAACTATAAGGAATTATCGTCTTTGTTTCTCACTCCAAAAAGTCTAATAAGTTTAATGAGGACCGCCTCGCAGGTGCGTTTTCAAGGTGGGACCCTCTGAAAGAAGAATGAGGGCTTCTTAGGAGGGCTCTTTTTAAGTAAGTTCCGTTTGTGAATGCCTTTTAAAATGTTGTGTTGCAGGAGAATGAGTGCCCTCGGTATTCTTTGCTCAGAATCCGATACTACTTGCAATCATGGCATCAGTATTATGGTTCGTAGTGTGAGATTAAATGTTAACAAAGTCCAGCTTCCTGCCGACTGTGAAATAAAATCAGTCAGTCTGGTTCTCAACAGCAAGAAACGTAAAAGATGCTTATATTCATATCCATATATGTGAAATATATAATGTTGCGTTATACGGGTTCGTGGATTTGAGAGTATCCGATGAAAACACGATGCAGAACAATAAAAAGCACAATTTATTTACAAGAATCACTATTTACAGCACAGTTCCAAAATTACCTTTAAAAGCGTCGAAAATCTACAATAAATACGCTGAAACAATCAGCAACACAGCTTCAGGCTGTAACTGTAAAGGTAGCTTCACGGCAACACTAAACTTATAATAAACACCGTGGAACAATCACCAATACACTGTCAAGCTATACTGTAAAGGTAGCTTCACGGCAAAGCACTATCTCGATCGCTTTCCGTTCACAAAACTCTCGCGTAGCTTAGCACTCACAGTAAGCAGCTATTCTCACAATTCTCACAAATTAATCACACTACTTAATCACACTCTCACAATTAATCATACTGCCGGCTCTCAGAAACGAAGGGGTTTTTATAGCTTTTCTTTAGGTTCCACACGTTTCGAGAAATATCTCGACAGGAAGTTATTCTAGAAGCTTCCCGATTGGACCATGGGATATCGCCAATTTGGTCGCCAAATGGGCGATAAAGTCGCCAATCTGGCAACCCTCCCATACACTATTTTATGGCAACCCTAGTGCTATGCCGGAAAGCTTACATACAGGCGCAACCGCCGAATTTTTCGCAACAATAATAAAAATGCAATGTATAACAGTAAGGGGAGAAAAGGGATGAGAGGGAAGTAAGAAAGCTCGGATGTAACGTTCATGAAGAATCATGCAAGCGTCTGCCACCTGTTATCATTGATGATTTGATGCAGGTAATTGAGAATCAATTCAAGCAAAACGGATATTTGAGCAATTCGAAAAATGAAAACCATTGGCGAAGAAGGTAAAACGATTGTGAATACCTAGCTAACATCACAGATATTTCGTCTTTGTTGCAAAACGGAGCTTAATTAAAAATAGCTTTCGCAGTTTGAAGCTTAGAATTAAAAACTTAAATAACTATACTGGCAAACAATTTGTAACATTTGGGAAGAGAAAACTAAATACTATTCTTCTTAGTTGCAAATTTCTTTTAGATTTTGTACTTAAATATCTTGAGATGATTTTGACAAATAAACAAATTGTGTTTATTAATTTCTATTTTTAATTTGGTTATTTTTCTTTTCTCTTCTAATCAAACATATAACATAAGGTGCTATCAGTTTGTACGTTATAAGCCATGTAGTAAAAAATTTTTCCATTCTTTTTTATTTCATATTCCCTCTATTAACTTAAAACATGTATATTTATAACTTAATTTGAATTTATTAATTTAACTTTCATACATTTTTGATAATCAATGGCACTTTTTATCTGATTTTGTTATGAAATATTTTTGATGATCAATAGCAATATTTTCTTACCTCATTTTGTTGTTATACTTTCCTGCACTGATTAATATATTCATAATTGTAGACTCATACTGGGATACTCCAATGATAGTGAAGTAATTGTCCATTTCTGCTCTTGTATCCTGTTCGTACGTTTGCAAAAAACTTTGAACAATTTAAAAAACAAAAACCACAAAAATGCAGATTTTTTTTAGTAGATCTGCATCTGCAGTTTTGTGGCGTCCATTTTGCTAATTATAACTTATATATCTTGCAGAAATCTGGCATCTCTGCATTATTTTTATTGATCTATATTACATTTATCTGGTCTGTTTACTGTTCATCATTCCATATTTTTTTCTGAATTTAATCATTTTACTTAGTTCTTATTACCCTGACTATAGTCTTTGATTTAGTTCTTTTCTGGTATCAAAAATATGTACTTAGTGGACGGATTTATTTAGTTATACTTTTTAACTGCGTTTTCTAATGTTATTATTTTTTCTTTATATATATGTACACAGAAAAAGGTTACTGCCTTAAAATCATGTTTTAAGTTCCAGTGATTTTGCTGAAACAAAACGAAATGTTCATGTCATATTTAAGCAATGATAGTTTTACGTTTTTATTGCATTTCATTCCTTTTTATTGCGTTTTATTATATATACACTGAGTAAAATTGAAATTTCAACATGCTGAACCAATTTTGCGTAAACGAAAGTCCCAATAAAGTAGAAAATAGATCAAAATTTCGTAAGCGCCATACTCTTCATGTAACGGATATAAAGATAACCTGTCTGATATGTCATTAGAAATTTCATGCACGGCTATGTAAAAACTCCTTTTCACAAGTCAAATTTTATTTAAATTTTATTTGCAAGATTAATCTTCTTTATGTGTAACATCTAGGATCCTTCTTTATAAATAATAAATGCAGTAAACGAACTTCAAAAAAAGAGAAACAAATCGGCCAAAATGAGGTCGGTTGGCCCATTACATATACAAAGCACATTTCCACAAAAGCAACCCAAAAGTCTAATATGTTTAGAAATGATTAAAAATGCTCCGAACCCAGTTGTTGATTAATAACAGGAAAAAACCTATTATGAAGTATTGATTTAAATAATGCAACCATGTCCAATTCTCTAAAGAAAGAATGGTGTAGAAAAATTAGAAATTTTATCTATGGCATGTCATACCATTAGTATTCTTACGAATATGAGCTTAGCTTTCATCCTGAATTACACTGATGCAACGTTAAGGAATGTAAAATTGTAAAATTAAGAATGTTCAGATTTTCTACCCTTTTTAAATCAAAAGAAAGAAGAATGAAAAGAAACGTACTTATATAATATTTACGTAATTTATATTACTTAGTATGACTTCTCACAATCTTCCTTTAAAGTAGATGAATCATTCTTTGGAAACATTGCTCGGGTTTAGAATCAGAAACAAAAGTCTTGTTATGCTGATTTCATATTTTGCTCATCATCAATGCTTTCAGGGAAGAGGAAATCTATAATTATAAAAAACGATTGTAGACCAAAAGATCAAAGTCCGCAGACGAGGTAAATCTTCCCAATGAAAATTTATTACTTTACTCCAAATAATTAAAGCAGCATGAATTCTTGAGTTATCATGTTGAAAGGAAACGGATGTGCTACTGACAAGTGCTGGCCAATGTGTACGTTTATGCCCCAGTTTGTCCAGTTGTTGGTGGTACAATTAATGGTTTGGTTATGTGGAAACAAATCCCATGGGATTATTTCCTTCATATACCAACACACATTTAAATAAGCCATTTTGGAATGTAGTCCTTTTCTTGAGATAAATGGAGCTAACACTGCTACGCTACACGCAGTTCTTCGACATTTGACACAATTGTAGAGTATCAGTTCCTGATCACGCATTAAAATTTGTCTTCAAAATAATTTACTTATGGAATGAAAAAGTAAAGAAAGACAGGTGCTAGTTCTCATCTGTCTTTGATTTTCAAAAGGTTTATTTGGAACCCACTGATACAGTTCTGTGATGAACCAAAATGTGTGCATTCGACTTTCACCTGTTGATCAGTGCATGGGTAGCGTTTCTGGCAGTTGCTCAATAGTTGCATGCGAGACATTCGGTATAATTTGGTCCAGTATAAGTTTAGAAACCACCCTTTGACGTTTGAAATGTGGTTGATTTTACAACTTCTGTCTCGGTTCTTTAATTTCCGAAATTAGTGACATGTTTTTACAGTAAAATTTATTCTTCTTGTACTCTTGAAAAATATTTCAGAATGCTAGAGCAGCAATATTGCTTCTGTACAGTTCGTACACTGAAGAATAACTGATATTCTCCTTATTCTTGGCCGTTTTAAACCTTCTGAAGTTTTTTACGAATGATTTCCTCTTCCAATGACTACTAAATCTTTGAACAATTGCATAATTATACGATATCTGTATTTTGAGAAACAGTAGAAATTTTGCACTTACCTAATACGTCGAGTCCCAACTGCGATTAGACTCAAACATAAGATACTATTGACTATGTGTGAGTTTCCTCGCATATCCGAATAAAATCAATTGCTGTAAATGTTAAAGCAATCTTTTGACTCATATTCCTTTATAGTTTTTTCTTTGTTGATTTTGGAGCTGTCTTTTGGATATAATTTTAAGCTAAGACCTTTCTTAATTTCATGAAGAATTTGTTTTGGTGACGTTAGCTTTTGAGTTATATCGCGGAGAAAATGTCCGGTTTCTTGAACATCTCTTTAATTATCTTCATTACTCATTTGTTCCTTTTCCAGATCCCTTTTACCAAAATTTTGATTGATGCCAGCATTTTTTTCTCTTCGTAATGCTTCAAAACTCAGTAAGTCATTACTTTTAAAACTGATTATTTTTGCAAAATTTAAACACAGAATTTTATTTCTTCGAGGATCACAATTATAAAAATGCTATATTTTGTTCTTAACAATTTCTATTTAATGATTTGTCACTTTATAAACGGTTATAGCATTCAGCTTAAATTGCTGTTGTCTTGAAGGAACTGAATATTGGTTACCAAGGCAACTATAAAATATTTGCCTATATATCTTTATTGGCTCATGCTTAACTAATGCCATTATTTTTCTTCTTCTCCGAGTCAGTCCTTGCATTGCTTCCAGAAATGAAATTACTTCGCACTGGAATGAAATTACTTCGCAGGTGTTTTTTCTCTGATAAATTTATTCCTTTGCTCTGAAACGTTTCTCATATCCCATTTATTATTTGACAACTCGAATATATAAGTATCAGGAATTAAGTTAAATTTTTTTGGCTTCTTAAAAATTGCTCTTATTCATGCCATTTATTCTTTTATTCAGCCCGTTATAAAGTAAGCAGTTCAAATTAGTGAAATTCATTGTTATGCCTTCTTAACTGTAATTTTCGGGACTTAACGACATAAGGATGTGTCATTTATCAAAATTTCAAATTAATCAGAACTGACTACATATATACATTCATGCATTAATACTTATATAGACAGGGAGACAGATTGGTATAGGTATTGATAGATTAGAAATTTTAAAAATGAATTAATAATAGTTGTTATTAATGTCTCTCAAAATGCTGCGACTTTAATGAAATAATCAAGAGATAAATAATACAGAATTCAACTCTTTCCATAGCGTAAACTTACAAAGAGAAAGCACAAAATATTTCAAATTTATAAAACTTTAAACAGAAAATAAAAGTCAATTACTATAATAAAATTCATACGAAGTTAAATAATAAATAATAGTTTAAACTCCTTTGGTCTTTGTCAAGGAACAGCAAAAAAAATTCGCAATAGGGAGAAGTTTCTGAGATTACTCTGGATAAAAACTGTGTAAAGTATATTTTAATTTTATAACAGTTATTTTAATTTAGCTCACCTTTCCTATCTTATCTCAATTCAGCTTACAAATGAGTTTTTAGAAACGCTTTGAATGCAAATGTGGAAAAAATAGTGTTAAAGAAAGGTTTAATTGACTTCGCGAGAGACAGCCAGGAATTCTGAACAGCAAGCGTTTGCCTTTGGGCTACGTCGCTCTAAGCTGTTGTTACGCTCGGTCGTATTATTACGTGCCTTTTGATAGTTACAGTTTATCAGTAGTCTCCTGCTAGTTTAAGAATACGGGCCAACTGCATTAGGATTGTGTTATCTTCGTCTAAATCTTTTGGGTAGTCATTAATTAGTTCCTACATATTAATTTTGAGTTTAAGCCCTAGTAGAGGCTTTGCTGTAAGCCCAAAGAAAGGGGCCGACTGCTAATCTTACTTTGAGTGAATAAAGGGTGATTAATTCTTGAATTTAAGCTTTTTGTTTATTGAACTAAGCGATAATTCGCTTAACGGTTCTTAGGTTCCTCGAAGCTTCAATTAGCAGATTAGAAACTCTACACCTGCATTTTTTAAAAATTAATACCTTGTAAAAGTGGCATGGTAAATTGCACAAGTCACCAAGAAAAAAAACAAATATGCATCTAAAAATGTAGAAAAAGCTAAATTCCCTGATTCTATAAATGTGAAGCGTAAAAAGTAAAAGTATAATTCGAAAACAAAATTCTTTTAATCTACATGAGGAGAAATAGAAACAGGGAAACCATATATGGCCTAAAACCTTTGCAAGATGTAAATATCCATTAAACCAATAGTTCTTTACATGATTCGAAATCATATATATATTACACACGCACCCAAAATAAATGAATAGAAAATGATAAAATCTGAAAGCTTTCAGATTTTATATTATGCCCAAACGGGCGTTTTTCTTAACGTTTCGTGTGTTACATTTATTAATTAAGTATCAGGTTTCTTGCACATTTTTTTTTGCAAATGGCATGCCCTCAGCCACTATTAGGGACAGAGGTGGTGGTCACTTTATTATGGAGGCACCCCAAATACGTGAGCCACCTTTGCCTCCTATGAAGAGACGAACAGTTATAGCCATGCCTTCTCCGAGATTCGAACCCAGGCAGTCTGGTATCGCAGCCGGCTTCCCTAATCACTATACCGTCTGGACGGCTTGTTTCTCGCACTTAAAATACATAAAATTCAATTCAACAGCAATATAACAAAATATTTAAAAACAGCAAATCTTTAGAATAGAGCGCTAGAGATAAAAATGTTTCATTTTTCATACAGTGTTGCCATCGCTCGCACTGATATCCTTGGTTTGTTAATCAAAAATTCGTTAAAGTTTTACAAAATTTTAAACAGATAATAAAACAAATTCGAAATTCGAAAGTAGGGTTTCCAAGTGCCCATGTTCGGTTGCAGGACTACGTTGTTCAAAATTTGATGACTCTAGGTTTTGATGACTCTAGGACTTGTTTCTTCACAATGCCAGAAACATTCATGCATTCATGCAGATTCTTCATTATTTAGTTTCTTTAAATATAATACATGGCGATAACATTTGATGGTAACAGTTTCAAAAGTGAATCGACGCAAAATGCCGTTTTGAAATTAATAGCCCTTCTGGGCTAACGCCCTTTGAGCTAATAAATAATTGAAAATAAGAGTTAAGTTTTTTTATATTTTAGAAAACTAGTAACCTGTTAAAGGAAACTGATATTATATCTCTAAACATAAGTTTAGTAAAAAAACATAAGTTGTACTTCTGTATTTTTAGTAGAATCCTAAAAACACAGAAGTGACAAGTGCCTAAACTGTTAAAATGCGAAAATAGTGAAATAAAATAGCATTTAATTAACTATGAAAACAGACGTTTCGAACAATAAGTTAAAATAAGTAATAGTCACAATATGGACACTTCCCATCTTTCGAAATTTCATGCCATGTTTGGCTCCCCTGTATCTGTTTCACCTCAAATCAAGGTTTAAAAAATATTTTAGTACTGTAGAGTCTTTGAGTTTTTCTTATGCTGAAGGTCTCAAAAATGATTAATGCCCTCGCCACTGGACCTCTCAAATGCGAGTTGAGTATACTTTCAATTATAGTTCCAATTAATCCAAGGCATTAAGAAAGGAGGGAGAAAACACCTTGTAATGTTTCTAACTACGTTATCTATGCTTATCGTGGTAGGAACCTTGTTGACCTATGTTGACCTTGTTGACCTGAGTCTTAATGTATAAAGGAAAAATTCCAGAGAATGGTTAAACTCACCTTTTATTCTCTCAATCTAAGAACACAGATGGCCCCTTTCTCTGGCTTACAGAAAAGCCTCCACTTGGGCTTTAACTCAAGATAAAAAAAATAAGAAATTAATTTAATGCTAAACTAAACTGAACTTAACCGAAGCTGTACAAAATTATCTAACGCAGTTGGCCCTTAATTAAATTAACCGGTGCATACCAGAAGCCATGTACAATAGAACCGAGAGTAGTAAGATTTAGGTTTAAACGACGAAGTAGCCTGAAGGAAAACACGCCCCACTAAGGACTCCTAAGCTCTTCTGCTGAAGTAAACGATACTTTCCTTTAAATACTCTTTCTACCCCATTTACATGGAACGCATACCAAAAACGTATTCTGGTAGGGAATAACAGGTGAGAAAGGAAAATAGACAGTAAAGCATGTTTAAAATTTAAAATACCTGTTAGAAACTTAAAATAACTTCTACAACCTAATATATTCCCCCTTTTAAAGGGCTACTGGGGATAAGCGGAACCAGTCACCAGATCACCTTTCAATTCGGACGCCACATGTAATTAGGTTGTTAGTCATTATTATTATTATTATTATTTGTCTTAACTTTCAGTATTTTTTGCATACTGTGTAACTAATTTTGATTCAGACGAACCAGATTATGTATTGATGAATAAATTCAAATTATATCAAATTTTATCACTATTTAAATAAAAAATTGAGCTTGTTTAAAAAAAAATTATTTTGCGTTGACCTCTTCTCATTTTATTACTTTTAATTAATTCATTTAAATTTAGTTTCCATGAATTCCTTTTATTTCTCATCCAGGTATAGTTGAAAAACGCTGCTCCGTTGAAAATTCGTTTTGTTGCTTTTTGTCAAAGGTTAAATATTTTCACCTATTCTTTATTATTCAATACTATGGGAATGCTATATTTATTAGTCCAAAGGGACAAATTCCAGAGAAGGACTACTAATTTCGTATTGGCATTTTGCATTGATTTACTAAAAGCGTTGTTACACTTTTCAAAGTGTTGCTACCAAATATTATCGCGCTGCCTTATATGTAAAGGAATTAAATAATAAAGAATCTGCATAAACGTATATATTTATATTTTTCTCGCATTGTGATAAAACAACGGTATCTAGAGTCATCAAATTTTGAATATTGAACGTTTCCACTCAAATATGGGCATCTGGAAGGCCAAATTTGAAATTGTTTTATTATCGATTTCATATTTTGTAAAACTGTAGCGAATTTTTTATTACTAAACTCTAGGATTTCAAAGCGAGCAACGGCAACATTGTACAGAAAAAACATTTTTATCTCCAGCGCATGAGATAGTGTATCGAAAATTCTAAAGATATGCTCTCAATTTAAAATCATTTTACCATATTGCTCTTGAACTTAATTTTATGGTTTAAGTGCGAAGAACATAATATTTAATAAATAAAGGTAACACACAAAATGTTAAAAAACACCCTTTTGGACGTAATTTAAAATCTGAAGCATTTCATATTTTCTTTTCTTTTATTTCTGTGCTTAGTTTGAACGGTTTTAACTACTTTTTGCTTTGTTATGATTAAGTTTGCGCCTATGGTAAATGATTAATTCTGTATTATATATCTCTTTATATATACAGTGTTCTATATGTAGTAAAACGGAGATTATCCAAGCATTAACTGTCCCAGTAATTGCTGTCAAAACACGCTAAAAATTGTCTCGACTATGGTGAAACATTCTTGGAAAATTCTGCAAATAGGTTAGGGGCGTGATAAGCAGAAGATGTCAAAATATCCTCTAATTGTTGATAATTTCCTTTGTGAGTACCTGAGACTTCCTGTGATCATTATTTCTGTATTCACGTATTCTATTCCGCAATTATCTTTCTTATTTAAACTTGTTCTTCAGCCTACTTGAAATTGTAGGCGCTAGGCGCGGGCGAAAGAACTTTCTTATCCAAATATTATTTCTAATTATGCGATATAAGCGCTATATAATTGCGTATAGCGTTTCCACCCCATAATGGCATACATGTTAAAGACCAGTAAAAGTATTTGTTCCTTAATAAATATGAAAGGATAAGTGCCATTACCAGACCAAAATATAGAAAAGAAGAGCAAGTTATGCATATTACACGTGGGTTTGGATCTTTAATCGTTCCTACTCTTCTGCGAATAAGCAAAGTAACAAAACAACTGTTTCTCACTTATACCTAACTTTAGTTCTGTACTTACCGCTTCGAAACGTAAATAGACTCCTTTCCAACTCTATGAACATGTACCGTGACAAGAAGAATAGATTGGTATATTAGAGATCTAAATTTCTATAGCCACAATTTTCTCGAAACAGGAAAAATATAGTTGTTTGAAATGCAAATACAGTTATGGTAAAATGCTAATAAAACCCACTTGCAGCGTGAAGGAGAGTTTTCTTGCGCCATGTTGTAAGGCAGGAGTTTTCCGAGATTAAGCAAGCAACATCTTTCTAAAAAAAGTAGTAGCATAATAACATGCGATTCTTATCGACCACGTTAATTCTAAAACTCCTTCCTCAAAGATAACTGAAGCTTATAGACAATAAGTATTCTCTAAAGAACTTTCAGCGTAAGGTAGAAAGCATGACTTCGGATAGCTCTGCTTTGGATTTTTGTCAGAACTTACACATATATTGTAAGGATCATTAGTTTGATTTATTTTAAAACTTTACTATCATCTCTTATTTTCCACTTCCGGCCAGAATTAACGCTTGAATATATTTATGCAAATTGTACTTAGTAATTTAAAAGGCCAGTCTTAGTGTTAGTCATCTGTGTAAAATATTAAAAGTTAACTCTCATTTAAATTTTAGTTAGTTAGTAGTCGTATATTTTTACGTTCAGACCGCAAATTGTTGGTCTTTGTATCCCGACGTGCAGGAGTGACTGTGAAAAAGTAAAAAAATAAAGGGTAAGCTTAACCCTTCTCATCTTGTCATATTTGCTACACTCCATAGGACATAGTTTGCATTCAATTCACTGTCCAGTCAGGACACGTCATGTTCGCCAAACAGATAAAAAGAAATACAAGTTCTGATACTGGGGCCCGAAGGAGAAGACCCATGGCCGACTTTCAAGAGGAGGTTGATGAACCCGTGGCATCGGCTCAAAATTCAGAAATGCCAGCTGCCACCGTAGAAGGATTCGGGAACATCGTCAAGACCATGCGAGCACCAACGAAGCCAGCAGCGAACTTCGATGGGAATTCACCGGTGAATAACGTTTTGGAAAAATTAGATGACCACATTATGCTGTATCCAGTCCATGAGTTCCAAAAAGTGACTTTGGCTACTAGCGCTTTGAGCGTAAAGCGCTTAGTTGGTTCAAGTACATAGGAAAAGGTCTCTTGGGCCAACCGCAAAGTCCTACCTACATTTAGCGAAATTTCAAGACCTCCTTAGTAATGGCCTTCCCAGTTGTACGAAATCCTACGAAATTAGAAGCGAAAATCTTCAGCACATACCAGCAAAGAATTGAAGACCTCTCAAGCTTCATTTTAAGAAAAATACAGTTATTTAAGCTTTTGTAGGGAAGCCAGCTAGATTCTGAAATAATACACGTGAGTTTGCCTATGTTACTTCCCCAGGTACAAGACATTATAGAATTAAGGAATCCGACGACTTTGAAAACATTATTTGAGCTCGCAATTCAGTTTGAAAGCAGAACGGTGGACATTGAAAGAAGACGCCAGTACGAGCAACGAAGCCAATTTGGTGCGACAAAGCCACAGCTGAGGCAAAATCACGGCTGCGGAAGCAAATCGAATCAGTGATCAAAGAAACCCGAATATTCAAAACCAACCAGCGAACGTCGACAGTTCAATAATAAAATAGACAAAAAGTTTGAAGGCCAGCGGAAAGGCCCGGAAATGAAGAAAGAAGATTTAAATTGAAACGGATTTCTGCTGACGGGAAGGTGCGGAAATCCGAAGGCCAAGAAAATCCATGTACTATCAAGCTCAATACAGTTGTTGTGAAAAATTTAGTTCTTCCGAAGATTGAAGTGTTATTGAATAATATTCCAGCCACCGCCCTCCTGGATACAGGAGCTCAGTGTAGCTTTGTGGCAGAAGAATGTTTCAAAAAATATTTTCGTCTATACAGAATCTACAGTTCGGATAATACGACAGTGATAGCAGCCTAGGGGGAAAGATGTGAATGTAAAGTACCACTGTATATACGCATTAAGGACGAGTAGGAAAAAATAGATTGGTATATTAGAGATATATTTATTGTAAGAAATCTTCAAGCAAACATAATATTGCGAGTAGATTTTCTTTCAGCGTCCAAAGCAACACACGATTTCAGTCAAATATCAATTCAGCTGACCATGAAACCGATGCCGGAAGTGAACGCGGATCACCCCATCCCCCATTGAAGCTTGAACACCTGCCAACTGAAGAGCAAGAAAACTACGCCAAGCGGTAAGTGAACTTTCTACTTTGTTCACTAACATTCCTGGATTTACGCAAGTGACCAACCATGAAATAGATACGGGAGTTTCACAGCCAGTTCTCCACAAGGCTTATCGTTATGACAAGTCTAAGGAAAAAATTATAGAAGGGTATATTAAAGATATGCTAATTAAAAGATCATCACGGCCATCTCCAGTAGTTATGCCTAAGAACCTACCTAAGAACACACCTAAGAAGGTGGCGTTTTGCAATAGATTATCGGAAACTAACCAGCGTTACTAAGTATGCGGTTTAGCCATTCTTGAGGAAATCTTGGGAAACATAACTTCTACTAAGTATATGACTACAGCAGATTTAACATCTGCGTGTTTTCAAATAGGCGTAAAACCTGAAGATGTACCAAAGACCGCTTTCATAGACAAGTCTGGCCTTTATGCATTTTTGCGTATGCCGTTTGGCCTGTCAGGCGCACAAGCAACATTCCAACGCTGCATGGACATTGGTTAAAACGTGCCCTGGGGAAAAGCACTTTTACTTATTTAGATGACATTATTGTTACTAGTGATAATACACATTAAAGACTTAAAAGAAGTGTTTTCATTGTTAAATGAGGCCGGTCTAAAGGTTAATGCTGAAAAGTGCAAATTCGCAGCTACAGAATTACGTTACTTCGCGTATAAAATCTCTCAGAAAGGCATCGAAACCGACAGATCAAAAATAATTGCAATTCAAAATTATATGCCGCCAAATACGGCAAAAAAACATTTTCTTTTTTAGGACTCTGCTCATACTATGGATCCTTTATAAAGGATTTTTACACCACTGCTAAACCGTTATTAAAATTAAAACGAAAGAATGCAAGATTTTCGTGGACAGCCGAAGCTAACACCGCTTTTGAAAAAATTAAAACAAGCGTTAATTCAGGCCCCTGTGTTGAAATTTCCCAAAAATGATGGAAATTTAGAAATCGCGCCCGACGCCTCGGATTATCCCGTAGGGGGATTTCTTTCCCAAAATGGGCAGTCCGTGACTTTTTTAGTCGTACTTTAAATTATACACAAAGAAATTATTCAGCGACAGAAAGGGAAACACTTGCGGTTCTGTTTGCTTTACAGAAGTTCCGGGACTATTTCGGAAGTTCTCCAGTAACTGTCTACTCTGATCATGCGGCGGTCACTAGATTATATTCAGGAAAGAATATATCGCCAAGACTAATAAGATAGGAACTTATATTTCAAGAATATAATTTCATAAGTAAACACACGCTTGGAAAGGAAAATGTCGTAGCAGATGCCCTATCAAGAATCGAGATAGATGAAGAAGGGAACAGCGTTAAAGTTGCAATGCTCACATACCATATGATACATTCCCGTGAGGCTATAATAATGGAACTGGGCCAGGATCCGGAATTTAAAAATATATATGGTTATTTAAGAGATCCTAAAAACTTTATCCACCAAGATATTGTGGCGATAAGAAATAGGGCGGCCGATTACGAACTCATAGATGGTCTATTATTTTATACGAAAACCAAGAATAATAACAAAGAATTCCGACCTGTTATCCTAGCTAGTCTTAGATTAAATATATTACGTGAATTGCATGATTCGCTCCTGGCAGCTCATGGTGGCATTCGGAAAGCCTTCGAACGCGTACGCTAAGCAGTTTATTTTCCTGAACTGCAAAAGTTAACAAGGGTGCATGTCCAGTCTTGCCCAATATGCCAGCTAGTTAATTATGTTAATTTCACCCGGCCAAGTTTCTAAATAGCATTAAATCAGAATTTCCAAATGAAATAATTGGCGTCGATTTATTGGGCCCTTTCCCGAAAAGTCAGTTAAATAAAAGTCGGTATCTCTTTGTTATGGTTGTCCATTTTATCAAATGTTCAGAAATTGTTCCCCTAAAACGAACTTCTGCGAAATTAGTTACTGATTCTATTTTAAATAAATATATTTGAAAATACGGGCCGCCTCTAAAAGTTATATCGGATAATGGTCCTGAGTTTATAAGCAATATTTTTGAAGACATGTTTCAAAAACTGGGCATACGACATTTAAAAATAGTCCCGTATCGGCCTCAATCAAATATAGCGAAACGGGCCAACAGAAACATAGTTAAAATTATTCGTAATTATGTTAAAAATTTTCATAAAATCTGGGATTACTATGTCAATGAATTAGCTTTCGCTCTTAGGACTGCCAAACACGACACGACGGGCAAAACTCCTACTGCGTTATTTTTAAGCAAGAAGATTATAACCTCACAAGACAAATTCTTTTATGTTCAAAAAAGGGCCACTGAATTTCAAACGGCGGATATATAAAAGTTAATTAAGGAGGCAAAGGAAAACACTGAAATATCACAGAGGAAACAGAAACTTTATTATGATATGGAAAGACGGGAAGTAACTTATAATGTGGAGGATGAAATACTTAAACTGAAACATTCACTTTCCTCTGCTCCGGAGCCAGTTTCCCTTAGAAAGTCCTCCACGAAGGCATCCCTTCCCTTAGGCAGATAGCCCTTGTGTGCTTTGCCATAATTGAATAACCTAACCTAACCTCAGCTCCAGAGGATAAAGGGGCCAGTTTGAAGGGCCGTTTTCTATTGAGAAAATAACCAGGCAGTGGTGGTTTTAAGAGCCAAGAATGGCTGCGGAAACTTTACGACAAATATCGATCAAATCAAGCTGTATTACAACCGAAGTAAAATAAAAATATTTGAAGATCTTTTACAGGATCTCAAGACGTGGCACAACAACAACGACCGCCTGAGTCAGGCACAAGTAAAGATATGAATAAGAGAAGAAAAGCCCCCCGCGATGGAAGACCGGGGATAACAAGAAAAGGAGGATACTCCCCCGACCAGGAAAGAGATGTCACGACCGCCTCCGACAGGAGGAAGATGGAAATTCTGACAGTACGAAGAGGGCGAGAAGAAATGACCGCAGTCATAGCACCTTTGACAAAAGAAATAGCGAACCGACAGAAAGAATTCTACGCAGCCAGTGCCCACGAATTCGCCCGGGGAATGCAGTTCCAGATTCAAGGCAGGACAGGAATCTCCATCAGCGAGCGACCAGGACCCGGCAACAGTGGACCAAAGATGTGCCAAGGACTTCAAGGATACCCCCCCAAGCGAACTTTACAACAACCGGAGGATACGAAGATTGTCTTCAAAGGTCAAGGGACACGTCCCAAAAGAAAATGGCAGGACAAGGAGCGTGATGTTCAGCCCTGAGCCAGACATCGATTGAACGAAATTACTGTTTTCGCAACGTTTCAAGAATGGGCGGCAAGACGCATGGTTGAATATCACAAATATAAGTAAAAATTTATGTTACTTTGAAACTTTAAGTTAATTTTCGTTCTTACTGCAAGTGGCGGAATTTAAGAAGTTTTACCTCAAGTGAGGTCTACCTTTATCGCCAAAAAGGCGAGAAATGAGTTTTATCTATTTGTTATTATGTTTTTCAACTACTCGCTAGTAATCTAAATTTATTGTATAATAGTAAAGTGTAAATACTTGAGCACTGTAAAAGATTTTGTAACTGTATAAGAAAAGTACCTTCAGAACATTCTAGAAATATTGTATAAAGCTTTATTTAAAAATTGTGTTAAGACATTTTATTTTAAAGGACTTGCGAAATGTAGTTGTTAAAAGTAAACCAAACAGCACTTGCTTTCAATAGGAGAAAGTTAACTGTATGTTTTCAAATGTGCAGAATTAATGGCACGTTAATGTGTTCTTATATACATATGAACTGTTACGTTAAAATTTAAGAAGTACTGTGATATGTTAAAAGTGGAAATATTGTATAAAAGCCAAATTTCAAAACTTAATGGTATGACTGAAAAAAAAAAGCGTTACGCTGTGTGAATATGTGCTAAATTTGGAATGAATGAAGGTAGTTAGGCTCTCTGACGCTACAGTCTGGGCTGAAAGTGTCGAATGATCACTGTTTCGAGTTTTTTAACACATACGTACACGTGTTAAAGATAAAAATTTAATATTAATAACTGTTGTATTAAAAAATTTATAAATATCTCAATCAATTTGCAAATAAAATGCCAGTTAAACAAATGGCATCATTACGAATCACAACAAAAATCAGAAGTTCATTAGTGCTGAGCAGTGTGAAAGGTATATTAATTCTCAAGTATAACTGCGATAGCGTTATCCTAACGCGTAGTACAGTTCAATGTTAGGGTGTCAATGTGCAATTTGTTGAATTCATATAAAATACTATTGTTGTAATAAATAGATGAAAAGTGGGTCCAGTAAATTTACATTACGGTCTTTGTTAAAGGTGAAATGTTACACAACCTTCAGTGGAAATGTTTACAGTGACGGTTCACAATTCGATTCACTTTGATACTTCAGAATAGTGTAATAAATAGTTCTAAAACAAGTTCTAAAAACAGATCAAAAGTAGGTACTTCACAGTGACATAGTAGTAAAATAGTTCACAGACAGTTTATCACACACTTGTGCCTGACCTGTCAATGGGCTTATTGATAATTTGGTGAACTTAATCGGCGACCATTATTCCAAAGAAAGGGGGCATTTTCTGCGCAATATTCTTATTACTGTATATATAGCGAAACCTGTGGATGATTTTTTTGCTAGATAGTGAGGACAGGTGCCCTATCATTCATCATACTCCGTATACATAAATCCTTCTAACAACGATTTGGTTCTTGTAATGAAAGAATCACTTTGCTGCAGGACATGCTTCAAAAATTCGTCAGAAAATAGCTTGCTCCATTAGAACCGAATTCAGAACAAATGATGAAAACGGGTATTTTACGACTTTAAAATGGCTGACAAGAAGTTTTACAGAATGCTGATGATTAGCAACCTAATGTGGCTGTCAAAGAATAGCAAACGTTTCGCGAAAGCACCACTTTTTATCAACAGTAAATAAATATTTGTTGAAGCATTTAAGGGATTCTACATTCTATTAAGAATGTTACATTTAATGTTAATCTCATCAATTTGTATTACAATGCATCTCTGTGTCACATTCCACAAAAATAAGTCAAAAAGTAACATGCGCTTTCATGATGAGCTAGAAAATTTTTCACTCAACACAAAAAACGCCGAGCTTTGCGCTGTTAATTTAAAGCATCACGGACAGACATATAACATTTACAGCTGGAAGTCCTTCAGAAGTACAGGAAGAGAAAACGTTTTACAAGCGCGTGATTTAAGCCGGCAAAATAAGATGGAAAAGGTAAGGTTAATTGATCAAGGTAAACAAACTCAGTGCTTTATGCACTGCTCGACAATGAAAATGCAACACCAAGAAGGAGTGGTCAGAAAGTGATGAAATTTGGAAAAAGACGGAGACAGCAAGCAGCAATAAGTGACCTTTATTTCAAAATGATAGTCAGAATACAGAACAAGAACGGCGTCGGCTCAGTAGGAGAGGTGATAGGTGACAGCAGGGCCGGACACCCGAACCGCTTACAATGACTACTCGGGTGCTGTTCGAACCCTGTAACTATCTGTGGCTGAAACGTTTACAAATAGACATAAATATACAAGAAGACACTAATATACTTATAACAGATGGACACAATGCGCCTGATAGAGAAGTGCGTATTAACTGAGTGCTTAGACTCTTATGCGATTTTATACATAGACACTAATACGAGAAGATACTTATACGCTTTTAGGATCACCGCGCACAGCGATGCACGAAGAAACAAGTCTAGGCATAGAGTCAATAAGAGTGCGGATGGTGTCCTGAGGGATGGCTCTCCATTCCCTTTCAACCATTTGCCACAGTTCGTCTTCTGAACAAGGCAGGGGCAGAGTCTGCAAACAGCGTCCAATCACGTCCCACACATGTTCGATTGGTGACAGGTCAGGAGAGTACGGTGGCCAGGCAAGCATCTATATACCTTGCAGAACATGTTGGCAGATGCGAGCACTGTGGGATCGGGTGTTATCCTGCTGAAAAATTGCATTAGGCAGCCCCTGAAGAGCCACCAGCCGCAGTACATTATCCAATTATGGTTGGGCCGTCATAGTGCCCTGCATTTGAAGTAGAGGTGACCTGGAATCGTAGACAATAGCACCTCAAACCATTTACTACGTTGTCGCGTGGTGGGGTTTTCCACAGTTACTGCCGGATTAGATCTGTTTCCACGTCAACGCCACACACGTATGCGGCGACTGTCACTGGATAACCAGAAGCGTGACTCGTCTGAGAAGACGACGTTTCGCCATACTGTCATCCACATCGCTCCAGTCCGGCACCGTTTTAAACGTTGGCGTCTATGCTGTGTGGTCAATTGTAGTCTTCGTAACGGACCCGTGAGTGCAGGCCACGTTCAACCAATTGACGGTAAATGGTTCTGGTCGGCATGGAAACATCCAGGGTATCTTGCACATACTTCAGAATCGTGGTACAAGTGACTAGCGGGACCGCCACAGCTTGTCGGCGGATGCGTCGATCCACGCGTGCTGACGTCACTCTGGCTGCACCTGCACCCTTCCTTCTTCTCACATTTCCTTGTTCCAACCATGTTCGCTATAGCGGATGCACCGTGCTCGCATTCATGGGGCTATCAGCTGCGATTTGACGTAAGGACCAACCCGCCCTTCTCAGTCCGATCACCATATCCCTCGTAAAATTGTCTATCTGCTAGAAGTGCCTTCGTTGACGGCGGCCTGGCATTCTCTCCTATTACACGTATCCTCCGGGACAAATACCAACGTTCTTCGATAATTCGTCTTGCAGAAATAACGACACAAATATTGTCCATTTTGCACGTTCCTTCCCTTATATCTTACTTCACGTGCGTCGGAGAGCTGCGCATTTCACATCATTCACATAACTCAGTGACATGCGTATACTCTAAAATTCGCATAAGTTTCTGTCCACTTTTTCTTGGCTCCACTCCTTCCACCTCCGCATTTTCAATGTCGAGCAGTGTAAGTATTGGAAAGAATTTCTTCGTAGAGTACTGTTAAAGGGAAACTGGCTCGTATCTAGTACACGTTGTAAAAATCGCAAAATCTCCTCATTCTACAGCCCTTCACCGTAATTTGAATCCTAGTCGTACTACCAGTGTTCAAGGACTTTACTGTTCAGTTGCTGATGGGCAAAAATGCTGTAAGAAATTCTGCACAAAACTTCGGAATTATATCGCATTCTGCTCAGATTTGCCCTAGGGAAAGTTTAAAAACCAAGACGTCTGCTCTCAACCACTAACTGGTCACGACTAGTTGCGCACACTTTACACAAAATACAGTAATGGACACTGTATTCCCAAACGACAATCTAAAGGAAGATAACCCTGAACAACAAGAAATCCGTAATAACTATTTCAAGATATGCAGTTGCAAGTTATAAGAACCAAAAGATATGCTAGTCAAGCAGTAAAGAATCACCACCCTCATACGAAATCTACCAAAGAATAAAGCACCAGACCCGGATAGCGTCGACTATAAAATTGAAAATTGGTGAAATACGTAATATCAAGTTCAAGATATGCAGTTGCAAGATATAAGAACCAAAAGATATGCTAGTCAAGCAGCAAAGAATCACCACCCTCATACGAAATCTACCGAAGAATAAAGCACCAGACCCGGATAGCGTCGACTATAAAATCATCAGAATAGCATACCAAGTAAAACCACGTGTTATTTTATAATCCCTTCAATAAACTTCTACAAATGAAACTTTTCCATAAAACATTCAATTCCCTTAAAATTTAATCACTAATGACTCAACCACCACCTTAGCAAGGAAATTCTCCTCATCCCATATGATTATTGCAAATCGACAAAGTGGTCCTTAGCATTAATAAAGGATACCATCGATCATCGTATATAACAAACAAATACTATATAGCAGGAAGCAGTTTTGATCTTAAAAACGCTTCTGACACTGTGGTGACCGGCTGAAACCTAAGCATTGAAAATCCCCGATTTGTCCTCAAACTTTGTATTCCACCATAGTAATCCATACAACACACATAGTTGCTATGACGTTGCAGTAACATCTCAATGTTGCATTTTCTTCACATTGCATTTGTGATCACGGTACAACGTCGCATGTCACATTGTGATGTGGATGTGAATGTCGCATACAGGCCTTAGGAAACTTTTAATGAGACCGCAAAAAATTTCTCAGTCTCCCCCACTCTGACCTTTCTTAACCTTGCTCACCTAATTCTTCTTTAATGGGAGGCATTCGTACGCGCTGACCTTGCCCTCCCAATTTATTGTTATGTGTTTCAACAAACCTTTCTAAATAAATTATTTTTTTATGCTAATAGCTTGCAATTTTAGTTACTTCTTTTTCTTTAAAAATATTGAAAGTTTGTAGCGTGCTTTTATTAATGTGACACTTAAAAAGCGTTGAACTATATTCTGTGGTGAATGAATTCACATTCTACCGTATGTAGTGTTATCAAGAGAGACTGACCAAAGAGTTTGTTGTCTGCATAGCGTATGTTTGTCTTGAGGATTTTCGCGGCCATTATTTTAGTTCTGTCCAAAGGTGTCATCACTGCTAAATTTTCAGGTAAGCACTGTTGCATATTGATGTGAATGATATCGGTAATAATTAATATATAATAATAAAAATGTGATTTATATGCTGTGAATAAAAAGAAATAATGAACTGACTATTAGTTAACCCTTATTTTTATTACAATGAGTGTGGAAGCCAAGGGCATTATCAAAAGTTTACTCTCATTTTTGTCTCACTGCTTAAAACTTTTAGTTTAGAGAGTCAGTTTTATTTGGTAGATATAATTCACTTTTTGTTGCTTCAAATGGTAAAAGATAATGTGAAAAAGGAATTTATTTTATGCATTTTATTGCAGTACTTTCATCGTGTTCCGCTGTTTTCCAAAATGTGCCACTTTGTGCCACATTATAAATGATGTCATACTTCCATAACTACGTTCTAATTATATAGAATAATTTTTTTAATTATTACAACTTTACAAATGGCGTATTACTTTAAAACATTAAACTTTTATATGTGTTACCTTTATGTAAATTTCTGAGATTATATTTAAAATTTATTATATTAGGCCTTTTC
The DNA here is from genome assembly GCA_000611955.2 of Stegodyphus mimosarum. Classification (NCBI taxonomy): domain Eukaryota; kingdom Metazoa; phylum Arthropoda; class Arachnida; order Araneae; family Eresidae; genus Stegodyphus; species Stegodyphus mimosarum. The sequence goes on from KK112406.1 coordinate 188,238, forward strand.
TTTCCGCAAATAATATCACACTTTTACGTATAATATATTTTTGTTTTGTATATAAGTAAAACCCACTTTCCTTATTAAGAGAAGTAAAAAGTAACCCACTTTCCTTATTAAGAGAAGTAAAAAGTAACCCACTTTCCTTATTAAGAGAAGTAAAAAGTAACCCACTTTCCTTATTAAGAGATTTAGTTCGAGATAAATATTTTCTAGTTTAGGTTAGGCTATTTGAATATGGCAAAACACAAGAGGTATGCCTACTTAAGAAAAGAGTTGCCTTTGCGGAGGACTTTCTAAGGAAAATTAGCTCGTTTCACTTTACATATTAAGAAAAACATGAAACCAGCTACGCAAAAGTATTTGTTACTTCAGATATTAAGAGAATGTAATTATGGTATTATTTTTTAAATAAGCGACAACAATATAACAATAAGGAAATTACATTTCATCGTTACTTATATATGAAGAAAGTTAAAATCTCACTTGTGACGAAAGAGTATAAATTAATACTAATATGTCTCTGAAAGTACAAATTACTTCATTTTATAAAGAAACCGAATTTCAAATTGTATTTCAAGAAAATTTTAATTATTGCAGAAAATTATATAAATATAATGAAAATTACTATAAATTGATTTAGGCCTCACCGATAAACTTTATTTGAAATAATAATTTTATTTTAAATTAACGTATTTCACTTCCTCAAACAAGATATTTTATTTTGTTATTAGAAATTTAAAAATTACATCTAACCCTCTAATTACGTCTAATTTAATTATCTAACCTAATCACATCTAGTTCTGCTTTAACGTATCACTTTCAGAAATTTACATTGAAAAGATATTAATTTTTACAATCGATTTAAAAAGCTTAGAAAAATTAAGAAAGGAATCTTTTACAAAGGAATTCATAAATTTCATTGTGATAACTTGGAAATTCGCGTATTATAAAACATTGATTCATTAAAGTGAAGTCTTTGCCACCATACAGGCGAAGAAAAGATTAATTAGTTAAATGATTTTAAGGTAAATATAACTTCATAGAATTTTTTTACATATAGACAGACTTCAGTTCTTTGCTGCATTTAAATAAACAAACAAATTTCTTTGGAAGTTTGTTTATAGTAGAAAGCCAATTTCTGGAGAGTCAATCGAAGGATCTGGAACTTCGTGTAATTGCGCTGCCTTTTACTGTAGGACAGGGATGTCAAACTCATAGGTACACTTGGGCAAAACAAACAAGGTTTAACTTTAGGCGGACCGCAAAAAAAATCATTATTCATAGAAACGTAGATTTATTTCGAATAATACAATAATAAACATATATATATATATATATTTATATAGAAAAGAACAAGAAAAATTTAATGTTTACGTCCTGATATTTGACATCTCTTCTCTGCTATTATCTTTCCTATTTCGGGAGAAATTTTTTTTGCAGTGATAACTTTCAACGCTGACCCAAGGTGAGCATCATTAATACGGTTTCTAATAGGAGACTTATTACCTTTCATGACTGAAAATAACTGCTCGCACCGATAAGTGCTACCAAACATGGAAATAATTTCATATGCGAATTTTCGAGTATTTTCAAACCTGGCTAGTAAATATTTGTAAAATTCAGGCACGCCCACTTGAATGAATTTTGCTTTCAAATTTGAGTTGCATTGAATCTCGATCACCTCCATTTGCATATGGCTGGGTACTGAGTCAATACTTATTGAGAAAATCGAAGAAAACAAAAAACATTTGTCTTCGACGGAACTAAAATCATTAAACCTCGTTTCGAATTCAGTTGTTAAATTTGCAATTTTTTCTGCGTATTTTTGATACGAACAAGTATCATCTAAACATTATTTGTTCATGCTGCACGTCAGGAAGTGCGTCAAATCGTCATTTTTAAGTTGTTTTTCCCAAAGAACTAGTTGACATTTGAATGCTTTAATTATGTCAAACATGTTCGTAATGATATGATCTTTTCCTTGTAACGATAAATTTAAATCGGTTAAGTGTTTGATTATATCAACCAAGAAAGATAAATCTTGTATCCATATTGGATCGTAAAACAAACTTACGTCTTGATTTTTCGTTTTTAAAAACTGACATATTTCTTCTTTCAAATCCCAGAATTGTTTGAGAATCTTGGAGCAAGATAACCAACGTACCTCGGTATAGTAGGACAAACCCGAATATTCACTATCTAACTCACTTAAGAAAGCAGTGAATTGACGCTGATTTAAACCTCGAGATCTTATAAAATTTATAACTTTTTTTATATATGACAAAACATTCTCCATATTTATTACTTTCGTGCATAGAACTTCTTGATGTATAATACAATGCATATGATGAATGTTTGAACCGTGAATTTCACTAAGTTTTTTTCTTAGTAATGCTACGAAGCCCTTGTTTTTCCCGGTCATTGATGGAGCGCCATCTGTAGCTACAGAATTTAATTTTGCCAAAGGTAGATTGTATTTCTGCAGAAGTCCAAAAACACAAGTAAATATATCTTCTCCTGTGGTAGTACCAGGCATCGGTATTAGTTCCAGTAATTCTTCAAAAATGTTAAAATTCTTGTCACAAGAACGAAGAAACACTGCTAATTGAGCTTTGTCACTAATGTCCGTGCTCTCGTCACAGGCAATGGAGAAACTTTCGAAACTAGATGATTTTGCTTTGATCTGATCACTTAAATTCGCGGCTAAATCAGTAACTCTTTCCGCAACTGTATTTCGAGGCAATGAAATTGATTGAAAAGTCCTTACATGTCCAGGACAAACAATTTCTCCAGCTTTCATTACGCATTCCTTGATGAAATCACCGTCAGTAAAAGGCTTCGAATGTTTAGCTATCAACTCGGACAAGACGTAGCTTCCATGTACCGCCGCTTCACTTTCTTGCAATACTTTACTGAACATGGACTGTTGCTTTTTCACTCCTAACTTGAGCTCTTTCAACTTTTCTTCTCTCATTAATCCTTCGTAATTGTTATATTTCGATTTGTGTTGTTCGTAATGACGTTTAATATTATATAACTTTGGTACATTAATAGTATTATTACATATCAAGCAGATTATTTTATCTTTTATTTCACAGCAAAAATATTCTAATTCCCATTTTACTTGGAATATTCTATGTTCGTCAGCGATTTTTCGTTTAATTTTACTACCACTTGGTTTTGATATAGACATACTGAATACAAAGGGCTGGAATAAACACGGTTAACGTTAAAAAGTTAACAAAAATTTATTCTTTCCACAAGAGATAAATCAAAATGCTGAAATATTTCTTCAAAAATAATCTAACAATATCACAAAATGTCAAACGTTTAGCAAAAATCAATTCAAAACAGAGAAACTAATTCTATCTCACAGCGAAATCGCTACAAATCAATCACAGCATTAAGTAAACAAACAGTTCGCTAAAACTACAGCTACTACTGAGATGAGTTGTTTGTGCTACTGAGATGAGTTGTTTGTGCTTTTATAAGCTTTATAATTAATTTCTCGAATATACTGGAAACATCTATAAATATCTGGATTTTTGTGGATGGCAACAGCAATTACGAGATATTTATTTATTAGGTATTAAATGCACGCGCTGTTCTATTTTTAACCTTCCAACGCAGCTGTCTTTTCAAAAATCGTCTGCGTTGCTAAGGCAACATGAAGCAAATCTAATTACAATTCTAAATAAAAAAAACTAAATAAATAAATAACTATGAATTCCGTAACAATATGAATTAAGTAATAATTAATAATAAAGCAAAGTGCATGCACATGCATGCACCAATATATCGTTCAAAAATATTATTGGGAAACTGAGACCATGAGTTCGGCTATCGGGGGCTGCGTACAAATTCTGAGTGCACGTGTCCCCCAAAAGCCGAAGGTAGCTGAACGCAAGCTACTCACACGCATTTGTAATTTAAGTAGTGTGTGTGTCAGATCGCTGTGAGTAATCTAACAACACTGAATAAATTATCGTTAATTACGTAGCAGTAAACATTTCATTTTTTTCTTCGCGGATATATTATTATATATTATTATTTGCCGATATATTGGCCGGGCCGCAAAAATATTTGTTGTGGGCCGCATGCGGCCCGCGGGCCGCGAGTTTGACATCCTTGCTGTAGGACAAACGAATATTTCTTTTAATATAAGAGGTGGAGTTTTATATTTTCATTACTTTTATAATTTTAACAAAACTAGTAAATTTATTCTTACAAATTTAAGTGGTGGAATTACTTTTCAAAAATACAGCCAATTTCAGTTTGAACTTAAGTAAATAACTGAAATTCAGTTTTAATTGCGTAGATAGTAAAATGAAATGCATAAATGTGTTTTCAAACTTACTGTGCTAAACCTAAATTAAAAAAACTACTTTTATTTTAAAGAATTCAAATAATCTATTTTTTTTCAATTAAAAGTATACTAAGGGAAATGTTCTAGCAAAAAAACAATAAAATTAACATTAAAATATGTATTGATGATGCCTTTTTGACACTTTACAGTTTGAAATAATTTTTTATTTCAAGAACGAAAATTAAATGAAAACTTTAAAAAAATTCCCGTTTAAAGAAAAAAGAAGTACTTTAAAGAAAGTTTAGAGTCAGAGCCTTGTAATCAAATTTTAATATCCAAAACTAATCTCATAACTGCTTCTCCTAAACATTTTTATTACCTTCCAATTCTTTATTGATGCAGTATTTGTGTCCTATAACTGGCAAGTGCCTGATTCGTCCAAAAACAGTACGGCTCTGTGTTGTATAAATTCGTTTAGATAAAATTACAACTTTTTGAAAGTATACGTTGTAAAATATGATATCTTCATATTACTTAAACTAAATAAAAAAAACTGAATCATGTTTGTATTAAACGAGAAGAATAGCAGGAATGAATATCTCATGTTACTTCATCTTTACATAAAAACATATTTCCCGAATTCTCATCTTTGCTCTAAAAACTCATATTAAAATATTCCAAATGCGCAAGTTAAAACATGGTTCTGATTTAATTCTATGTGTGCAGAAATTTAAGGCTAGCAAAGGATCATCATTGATTTTTCTCGCGTTTCTATAAAGTTCATGCATCTGTAGTATTTTTCTCGGCGATAATTGCTTCATTCTTAATAATAATTTTTAAATTTCGCTTCAGTTACTATGTATTAATTATTACTGCTATCATTCAAGTCAGTATATAATAAGTGTTTACTCATCATATATGTTGATTAAATAAAGGAACTTGATAAGTTTACCACGTAACAGCTGAGTTTTGTTCAGTTTTGAGTTCATTTCAGAAAGGTATGAGCTACTAACAGTATTTTAGCATTGCTATGAAAGTTATAGTATAGTGCATATTTTCAGAAGTGAGTAATACAGATTTTCCGTAATTCAGCTTTGGTAACAATGATTGTTTTATAAAATGGAATTATTAAGTCATGCAAATTTGTTATGCTTTTGCATAATAAACTGTGTAAAACTGTATTTAATTTAATTTCTAATTGTTAAGAGAACAAAAAAATGCGTTTAGGAAATGCAGAAATGTTTAAAATAAGTGATTCATATTAATCATCAAATGAAACAAATTATACGATATTTTCACCTTTATGCAATTATTTAAATATATTGAAGCTGTGCAGTGTAAGAGAATTATTTTAAATTTATAGCTTAAAAATCTCATAAAATTGTAATTTGTCAATGGAAAAATAATGGTTAAAGAGACTGCCCCTTTTCTATAACTAATATGACTAAATATAAATATATATTTTCTGTAATTTAGTTTCCATAATCACGTTTTCCAGCTACTCATTTTTGTATCCATAACTATTCGTTCAGTATTACAGATTAAACAACAAATCGCTAATTTGAAAACTAAGATTGTAATTAACAAATTTAGGAACTATGATTGTGATGATTTACAAAAGCTTTTAATTCAAAACGAAACATTTACTTATATAGCAAAATATTCAAATAGGAAAATATCCTCTAAATGTAGTACTAAAATGCTTTTCTTTCATCCAGTTAACAAAGTAATAATCTTTTTCTGGAATAAATGCAATTAAGGAAGAGAGAAATGGAGACCAAAAAACAGTATTAAAAGCTTAACAATTAAAAGCATATCCCAAGCCAAATAGAATTTTTTTTAAATATTTCTATTGAGAATGATGGATAAAAGGCATTAAATTAAGAAATCCAGTTATTATTATACGAAATGTATTTATTATAAATATTGCAAGCCAAAGAGTGTTTATTTATTCGTTTATTTTTATTTTTTTTTTAATATTTCTATTTTGAAAGAGGTAAAATAGTGTTAAATTAAGAAATATAGTTAAAGTTTTAATAAGCTATAAATAAGAGCTCAGAGATTTTTAATACAATTTAGAAATTTTGGAAAATTCTGAAATGTCTTTAAATATTAAATTCTTAAGAATAAAAGCAAAATTATATATCTTCGGGGGCAGAGAATACTCAAAAGTATTTGCGATATAATGCGCTTAGAAAATGACCATATGATCACTTTTGCATCATATATACTACGTTGTGCATTTTCTGTAACTATGGTTCATGCATATATGTAAGTAACATAAATCTATTACAGTTATCTAAGCTTAATAGAGTGAGATACAACTTTAGTACGATGAGAACATTTCAAATGATTATGTTGAATATTTTCAATAATTTAAAAATTTCGAATATTACGGAAATATTTAATACCTTGAAGAGTAGAATTTCTTACTGGATCACTAAAACATTGTTTTAGTTACCTGTTCTCTAAAACAGGAGTACATCACGATAATCATTTAGAAAATAATCCTGGGTTGCGTGACATTCATTTGCATCGTTAGTGACATTGCATTCATAGTGCTTTGTTATGCTACATTCATGTCACTCAATGGTGTTAAATTAAAGACGCAATGTGTCGTTTCATAAACTTCGCAATTAACTTCACAACAACGTCGAAGCGCAACTACACATCAACGTTACAGTGTGACTTCACAGCAATGTCCCAGTGTCATTTCACATAAACGTCCCAATGTCACTTAAAATCAATGTCGCAATGTGACGTTGCAAAAAACGGACATTAAGCCATTCCTACAACGTTACTGCGACATTGAGATCGTCACTGTGTGATACGTTTGCAATGTCATAGCGACGTCGCCGTGCTGTTGGGGAAATTACTGAGTCGAGTGAAATCTACTAATTGTACACAATAGCGGCAGTATATTAAGAAAATAACCACAGGCTACCTTTAAGGTTCATTCATGCGCATGACCATTATTATAGAGCGTTACATTTAACAAATATTTTACTGCAGAAGGGCTTGAACATACCACGTTTGTGGCTTATACTGAGGACGCACCACTAATTATCCGTGGACCCACAAGTGGAAGCGTGACACAACATACTGACAGTTACTCAATAACGTCTGCACCGCCCTCAAATTAATCATTTCAGACTCCAAATTATCAGCCCTCATTATAACCAAAAACGACAACATTTTTTCTAGCAGATCAGGCATTAAATTATGGAAAGAACATAAAAATATTAAAAGAATTGAAATACTTAGATTCCATGTAACTAACATGGGTCCCAGACATTACCTAGTTAAAGTCCCGCAGCGTTGCAATTGCCCCAAAACTAAAACAATTTCAAGGCGCCAACTAGCATCTGAACACGTATATTCAAACATTTTTCTATACCACAGTCATAGAAAAAATAGTCACATAAGCCGTAGTCAATATAGGCCCACCTTATGCAAGCATATATCTTTCCAGCCTCCAACGTTCTTTTACATTAATATTTGCCAAAGTATACAGGCCTATAGCTATGGGCGCTGCAAATGTTCCTTTGCATAATTGCGCAGAAAAGAAGCACTATACCAGTAATTCAGATAGCTTGGCTTCGGGCTCTAAGAATGTGCAAACCCCCAAACATATATCGTCCTGCAATAAAAGGTCATGCCGTAAAATTGAACATGCGATTAGCACATATCGCTGAATCCAATATTCTGCCAACTGTACACCATAATGGCTTACGCGTCAAAGAAAGAGTTAGATACTCGTTTGAAAATGTCACTTCTGAGCTCACAACAGTATTTTCCAAACAGAGGTAGCCAAAGTACTCAAATACTGCAGAAACCATACATTACCCACGCATTTTCAACGAAAGAAAGCCGCTCTGTTCGCAATCGTCAATAACGCGCATACTTTACCAAAAATAATAGAAACTCCAGCCCGAAGCCTGCAGCGACGTTACATCAACCTCTCTTGGACAAAATCACTTGAGACACGGACACTGAAACTGTAGATAAGCTTGTACTCGAAGCTACCAATAGCAGAAACTCAAGACATTCAGCTACCATGGTCTTATCTCAAGCATTATCTCAACAGCAAAGACTCCAGCCTATGGCAAGAAAAATCAAACATTCTAGAAGAAAGCAGACGCATACATTACCACCTACCAAAAGTAAACACATACTAAAAGAACTCCATTCTCCAATCAACATGTTACATCAGCAAATACGTATAAAGTTCCAACAACAATCCGCAAGTATGCAGCAGATATTGCTGAAGGCTGAAATAAACGCAGAATAGAAGAAATAAACGTAATCGCAAATATTCAGTGATTGAATTATACCGCGTGTTTTATAACATAGGCTTTCTCGTTTAAAATCGTATAAATATGTAAATGGATATGGATATACCGATTAAAATGAATGGTGGTCATTCACAGGAGCCTGATAGGCTACAAAAAAATCAGATTTAAATAAATGCGACATTGTAATTCATGTTTGTTACTTAGAAATTAAGTGCTTGATTTCTGTCAGTGGAAACAAAATATTCAAAGCTGATAAAAGTGTCGAGTCAGCTAAGACAAAGTTAATTAATAAGTAAATTAAATAAAAAAATGAGTCGTTTGATACAAGGAATTGTACTACTTTCTTTACCATAATGATATGTCAGTTATTTCTAAGAACATAGCAGTTATATGCTTGATTCAGTTCAAAGAGAAACTGGTTCCCAATTGACTAGTCTATGCTTAGCTGTTTTGTTTTTTAACTGTAAGGTTACCTTAAAGTAACTTAAAGCTTTTTAACTGTAAGGTTACCTGTTATTTTACCTTAAAATGTTATAAGGTATTTCTCCCGCCTTCTTAGCATGCCTTCCTGGTGTAGTGGTCAGCACGCTCGACGCGTAAGAAAAGGTCCGTGGTTCGAGTCCCGGCGAGGGCATTGCTCAATTTTCATCTCTCCTGCTTTCATCTCTCCTGCTCCATGTAGGGCGTTCTCTCAGTGATAGTGGCGGACGTGAGGCAAAACGGACTAATCTATAATAAAAAATGATGTCTCCTCCTTCTTCAACAGTGAACAGTGAGGGATCATGATGTTATAGCCCAACACTTTTACGGTGATTTTGTTTTCCCCATCACTAAAACGGCCTTATAAGAAGTCGATTCCACTATGAGATGGTGTGAGAAAAACAAACTGCATCCACTAAAGCAAATAACATCAAATAAATTAATAAAACTAAAAATTTTAAAAGTGTAAAAAGCAGACTGAAAAACCTGATTTGTTAAAGTAGCCACTAGCTTAACGCAGGTGGCAATTTATTTCCTCGAAACAGACTGAAAATACCCTGTAATATAGACCTGAAAACACTTTTTCGAAAATGTTTCCCACTTGAAACGAGCATACAGACGAAAAGTAAATATCAAGAAAGAGAAGATGTGAAATGTAGTTAAATAAAGACATAAATTAAAATAAAAGTAGCTTAAAATACTTACTCGAATGTTGTAGGGCTAACATTAATACGCATGGCAACGCTGCCAGATTCGAACTTATTTGCCAATGTCACATGGTTACCAAAAAGACAGTATCTTGGCATTTTTGTTCCTACAACTCCTGCTAGAATCACACCTGTATGAATACCTATCCGCATCTGGAATGATAAAAAGAAAATTCAACTTATGAAAATGTTTCCGAAACTGTAACATTAAATAATAATTGAAATAGGTTAAGTGGGATAAAATTATTAAGCAAACTATTGCTATTCCCTTAAGAAACAAACGTAATCACAAACATTCAGTGATTGATTTATACCGCGTGTTTTATAACATAAGCTTTCTCGTTTAAAATCGTACAAATATGTAAATGGATATTGATATCCCGATTAAAATGGAAGGTGGTCATCCACAGGAGCCTGATAGGCTACAACAAATCACATTTAAATAAATACGACATCCTAATACACGTTTGTTACTTAGAAATTAAGTGCTTGATTTCCGTCAGTGGAAACAAAATATTCAAAGCTGATAAAAATGTCGACTCAGCTAAGGCAAAATTAATTAATAAGTAAATTAAATAAACAAAAATGAGATGTTTGAAATAAGGAATTGTACTACTTTCTTTACCATAATGACATGTCGGTTATTTCTAAAAACATAGCAGTTATATGCTCGATTCAGTTCAAAGAGAAACTGGTTCCCAATTGACTAGTTTCTGCTTAGGTGTTTTGTTTTTTAACTGTAAGGTTACCTTAAAGTAACTTAAAGTAGTTTTTTAACTGTAAGGTTACCTGTGATTTTACCTTAAAATGTTATAAGGTATTTCTCCCGCCTTCTTAGCATGCCTTCCTGGTGTAGTGGTCAGCACGCTCGACGCGTAAGAAAATGTCCGTGGCTCGAGTCCCGGCGAGGGCATTGCTCAATTTTCATCTCTCCTGCTTTCAAAAAATACCTAATGTCTCTACAAGGTTGCTCACTAAATGCATTTCTTCTTAAAACAAATCAGCCTGGAGTAATTGTCTGCAATTAGTTAAGCTATGCATGAGCTCATCTTAATTATGCTGGCTAATACTCCGGCGTTCGAATTAAGTTAAGCTACATTATGCACCTTCTGTAATAAATCTACCTTTAGACGAAATTTATCAGGAGTTGGAAGACTGACAGTCGTAGGTCACAGTTTTTATACTAAGGAGCAGCTCGGTAGTAGTTCATTATAGAAAGAAAGTACACCGTCTTTAATGAGCATTGATTTCCAGAAGGTCTTCTTGCAGAATAAGAAAATACGACATATAGAAGAACATTTTTATTCAAAATAGTTATTCAAAGTACAATAAACTGCAATATATTCGACGGAAAAACATTATATTAATTTCAATGCATATGCACTAAGGTGCAAGAACTTCAAATAAAAATCTCAGTTAAACGAGAATTCTGAAATGTAACAATATTCGACTACTAAATATTAGTGCAGCTGAGCTCGAAAAGCCCATATTCGGATGTCCTGTGAATTTAGAGCATTATAGAGTTTGACTTTCTTTTTGAACATGAAGTAGCATAAACTTCTAACAGACGTGAACGAATTATCGCTGTATCTGAAATGAACTACAGAGTCTTGAAAATGTTTAAAACAAACATTTCAATTTAAATCGAAACTTGAAAATAAATACACATCCAGTGCTCACATGATCAGAGACCTTTAAGTGGCGATGCAACTTAAAGTAACAGACAAATTCAAAGATTTAAATGTACACTAATAGTCAAGACTACGCAATTTAACTCTTATACAAAGTTGTCTAATTTTAATATCATTTGTCCTTGTATAATTTCAATATGTATTGCAGTCTTTAACCAAAAGCTTATAAACGAATAGTTAACCTGCAAATGATAAGACTTAGTATTGTGGGTTATGAACTAACAAATCACGGCTGAAGATCTGAAGTGGCAGTTCTTATGGTAATGGGCAATTATGAATAATTAAAAATGCATTACAGGTTAGCTGAAAATTAGAACAGAGCTGATTAATCAATAGAATATTTAATATTCAGTTCTTATGTCTTTCAAATACGCGGCGAGCCAAAAGTCAGTTGGGAGGTTACTGGTAAAGGAAGTGAGATAGCAAATCTCGGACCTGTCCTCCCGCGCTTTAGGTCAGAAGCCTCTTCGGTGGCGTTACGGGGTGCTCCCCATCAAAACTGAGGGCGGAAACAAGTAAAGTCGTACTGTCACCTGTACGGTGTTCAGTGCTCTTGGCAACGAGAAGGGCAGTCTTGCAGACCTTTCCACGATGAATTTCGTCGGCTTGTTCTGATGTTACTGTCAAACAAGTGAGATAAGTCACAACAAAGTCTACGTTATGTCTTTCAAGCAAATATATTGAGAATTTTTTTCAGTTTCTGCTAAATCAGTTGATAAATTTTTATACAAGGCAACAAGCACCAGAAGAGTAAGTAATCGAATTAATTTTTTTTTGCTATCGAGTCTTTAATTTGGTTTATCGAGTCTTTAATTTGACAAACGTGTATCCCATATAAATACCTTGTAGAGTCATTAGAATTTTTCGATGTCAGAAAACTGAAGAAATGAGCAATGCCCTCGTCGGGACTCGAACCTGGACCTCTCTAATACGCGCCGAGTGTGCTAACCATTACACTACGAAGACATGCAGAAAGTAGGGAGAGAATACCTTTTTATTTTCTTGACTTGCTTCTTCTGTAAAAGTTCATTAAATAGATTTCACTGTGTCAAACTACTGACATATAAGTATCTATTTAATACCAAGTCATATGTACGCTTACACCAGATACAATTTATAAATATAATACAATAATCATAAAATATATTTTAGAGAAAGATCAGAAACGAAAAAAGGGAGAATAAAGGAGAGGAACGTTGGCAAGTTAAATCAATGAGGAACTAAACTAAATTAGCACTGATTTCTAGTATTACGTACTCGCGCGAAAGAAACTAATTTTACCCTATGATAAAAACAGGGAAAAATATTGTATAGATTCTGAGTTACAGCTCTATTATATATGCTGTTCAGTATAAGAATTATATTTCGCTGTGAAATTCAAACAATTTATCGTAGATTCATTAGATGCAAGATCTTGAAACATGTGCAGTGACCTCGCCGAGATTCGAATTCCTGATCTCCCAAATACGCGTAGAGTGTCTTACAGTTACACCACGAAGACATGCGTAAAGGGGAGAAAATAACCTTATATACGCCCCCTTAGCGGAATCCATCATCAAATCCTGGTGGCTAAAAATCTGGACGGACACCAATTTTTTAGCTCCAGCGCCACTTCTAGTGCCTTTTATAATTTTTAAGATGTCATAAAACAAGAAATCCGCAGTGCCTTCACCGGGTTTTGAATCCCAGACCTCCCAAATACACGTCGAGCGTGTTTCCAGTTACACCACGAAGGTATACTGAAAGGAGAGAGAAAATACCTTGTAACATGGTTAAACGCAATGTAAGATGTTGTTTATACTTTCAACATGTGCTCGATGGAAGGGAGCACTGTTTTCTTCAGTTAGGTGCTTTGTGATTACTACTAATAATCATTTCAAACTTTATTATACATCATAAACTGTAGCAGTCAGCACAAACTAAACTTGCTTCTTGTCCCAGAAAGTTTCGAGCAAAGCTAGAGCTTATTTTTTAAAATTTTATCGTACTTATCCAGTTCACGTGCATATTTTAAACTAAATGTATTTCTTGGCTACGCCCGTATAGATATTGTATTTTCAGCGAAACTAAACTTTTAATCCCATATTGTCTGATTGCAGATTGCATGAAATTGCTTCAGTGCTGATTGGACCTCGAACTACAGCTGATAACCTACGTTAATGATCAAGTGTGCCCGTTCATCTGGATTTTCCGCTAACAAAATGTTTAAATCCATCTATCAGAAGTTTATCTAAAAATTGCTCATTTGAAGCGTAAACTGGAAAGGCACAGGATATAAGGACATTTTTTTCAAAGTTTTGTCTCTATTCTTTAAGTTATACTTATGCTTTAATTGCTTTCTGAAGTCTGATATTTAAGCTTAAACAGAAATTAAAATATTAAAAATCTTCTGAAACACAGACCCACATCGATCCATTCTATTTTATAAACAAACCTAGTTCCAATCAGGCGTGCATGGCTATGCAGATAATGCCAGTGTACGTTTAGACAGCAGAAGGCGCCAGATCTTTAAAATAATTTGTGTGTCTTTGCGTAAAACTTCATGGAGTTCTTAAAAGATATCTCAACTAAATATTTCTACAAGAGATTAATCGCAGATCCATGGTTCCATGTAAGAAATGAATCAAATAATGAATGTTATCTTACTTGAAAAATGTTTTGACATGACACCTTTTAGTAAGATTTTACAATTACATTTTTATGCTGGTTTATTATGACGAAATTAAAGATTAGTTATTTAATGTCTATTTTATTAAAATTCTTTCGTGGCTGGACGAAGACCTTTCGCAATACGCTAAACTAGTTATGGAAAAAAATTCTCAAAACTGCATTCTTTTAACCAATCTTATTAAAAAGAAAGTCCATGCAGGTGTTATATAAGTGCCTTGGAAGAACACCAAATATAAACTAGAGCTATTAGTGGTTAGTACATTACAACAATCAGTCAAAGTGTGTTGTGATTAATGATTTAAACACTCGAACAACCCAATGAATACTGGTGTTGGTGTCATGTATAGTTTACCAGTAAATAAAATAAAACATCATACCAACTTTATAAATGAAACAAACTTTTATTTTACTATTAAAATTAATTTAAATTTAAGGCTCCCAGGAGTAAAAATAAATAAATATTGAACATTTTAACATTTTTAGCATATTAATATTAGACTCTAGTTGGATTGCATCTTAACATTTTAAATTTTTATTGCATGAATTGGTCAACTCTCATAGCCCTTTCGAAACCTTATCAAGTATTTCAACACTTTACATACAAAATAATTGTGAAAAACTTCCTACTGCACTACTGCTATAATTTCTAAATATTTAATTTAACATTAATACATTTTCTTCTATGAAAACATTATTGAAATTTCACTAATTGCACAAAACCCCCTAATTCAACGAAAAAAAAACTGAACTGTTGTCTTTAATCCAAGACTCCAGAAGCAGAAGTTCAGGAATAGAAAAGAAGGTTCAGGGGGAAATAGGTGACGAAACAAGGCCGTGAGTCTGGTAGCAGGAAATCAAGCACATCATTAATCCAGTAATAAACTTGTTCCAGAATACCAAGGAACGGGAACCGTAGTCAGGAGGCTGGGAAGATAGATGCCTCGGAGGACAAACCTCATATCCTTTACGACTGGTGAACGGCCGGTGCTAATTCAGATGACGATGGCACAGATGGCCTGCCAAACGTAGGCCATAACGAAGACATGGAGTGACCTCCCAGGCTTGAAGATGATGTCTTTTTTGTAGTTATTTTCCCATTTAGAGTCAAAGAAATTGCATATTTAGCGACTGTAGAACGTATACGTAGACATTAACTATTTATCATGCAGAGCCCGAAAAATTAAACAACAGTGTTGAGCGGTGGCCTGAGAGAGCAAGAAATGGTCCCTTGTTCTACATACATTCAACACATCCAAAACCGGAGGAAAAGAGCGTTTGAGAGAGCGAAAAACCGCGTGCACCGGCTTTTTGTTAGAAACTTCTACCAACGGCTCCAAACCTCACTCAAAAGGGTGACAATTCCTGATAAAACGCACCGAAGAAAACAGTATAAAAATTACTTTTCAAAACGTTAACTCAACACCTTTCCTTAATATCGCCAGAAACTTGCCAAATAAAAACAGGTGTTAACAGTAAACCTGGAACTCTACCGGAAACACAAGCTGATTTGCATATGACATCTGTAATATATCCTCTTAAAAATCTTCATAAATCACCCGAAAGCAGCTTAATAGTAAGAAGATAGCAATCACACTAAATCCTACGAAAGCTACAAAAGTTTGTTAATTAAATTAGTATATTTCACAAACTAATTAAGTTATCGACTTGAAAGTAATTTTAAATTAAACTGCAACTCTTTCTGTTTCTTCTAGTACAATTATAATTATATAAACTCAAATTAAGTACTTTAAAATCCAGATTATAACATGAAAAACACACCCCAGTCCCATTGTCTGCTGCCAATCGAGTTCCGAAAACGAAAGTACGAACTTACTATCTTAACAACAACATTCTAATTAAGGTAAACCAAATTAACACAGAAATAGAAATTAAATAAAATATACATTGTGTAGCATAATTTAGAATATAAATGAATGAATTAATTAATTAGCTTAATTTCGCTACACAGGCATCGTAAAATACTGAAAATAATGAAGATGGAATTTTTTTTTCTGCGAATTCGGCAACGGAAAACATTTTCTTACTGACATGTTTTTTCCTTTAGAGATTATTTTAAAATGTAAGCGTTTATGCACCTTTACTAAATATATCGCTCAAAAATATATTCCATAGTCTGAAATTGTTATTTACTAGATTTATTTTATAAACTACAACCATGCAACGATTAGCCATTCGAGATATATTTAGTAGTATAATACTCTTGAAATAATTGTATAGCACTAACATGTGCTTCATATCTAGTTTTAGGATGCAGCAAATATACTATGGAATTCTAATAACAATGGTAATAACAATTTTCTAAGGTGTGCTGAAATCTGCAAGACGAATATTTGTGTAGAGACAAATGAAAAGAATAACATAATTGCTCGTCGTGAAGCACACGCTTAATTTGCTTCTCTTACTAAAATTCAAAGAATTTTCTAACGGTATTGATTCTACGAGTTTTAAGACATCCTTCAAAAAGACAGCTGTTGTCCGGGATTCTTGATTATTGTTGCTATCTGCTACCCATGCGCAAAATTTCTTGAACAATACTTACATGATAGAGCGACTAACATTTGCACAAATTTTAATTTTTTAAAATTGATTTTTATACACATATATAAAAAGAAGAATATTTGCATATTATCACATTTTCTGCTAAAGTTTAACTATGTTCATAAAAAATACCGTTGAAAATTCTGAACACGTAGCATATCGGTCATATTAAATATAAGACTTACTTTTCTCTTCATAAAGTATATTTATTTACCTATGAAGACTTGCTTCATTAAATATCTGATAACTTCTAGAGATTGGCTGTTCAACGATACAAAGTCTTCCTTATAAATTCAATAAGTTCTTCTAACTCAATAAAGGTTTTCCTCAAATTTTAATAATGTGAAGAAACTATCAACCGTTTTATCGGCAATCTGTTATCTATTATTGAAATTCTTCTATTAAGCATTCATATCTTAAAAGGAGAAACTATTCTTATATTCGCATCAGTTGCGATCGTCTCAACTGCTACTTTCCGAAATTTAAAATGATCTCGGTTAAGAACATGAGTTTTATTGACTACTCCAAGACAGTGCTTTATCCAATCATTTAAGTATTCATAAATTATATGCATATTTAAAAGCAATATATGTTATAATATTATGTTAAAAAGTCGCATAATTAAATTTGACAGAACAGTTCCTTTTCTGATATTAATATCAAGAAAACGAAAATTTTTATTTATTTTTGGTTTAGTAAACCGTTATTTTCAATAAAAGTTTTACTCGCGTAATCTATTCAGTTGCTAACACTCACAGACAACGATTGCAATATAAGCAAAATAAAAAACGTTATGGGAGGCTTTAAATAGGTTTTATGAAAACCGTAAAAATACAAATATACAGCAGAATGGGAACGTTAAACTATATGCTCTGAATGAACGATATGAACACCCTTTAAATCAGCTAAGCTTTCAGCTATAATTTTTTGCTTATTTAGACGATTCTCAATATTTCTTATGGCAGTTATTCGCACTTCTGCAACGGGTGTACTGAAGTCACGGAATTATGTTGTAAATCAAGTGAAAATGTCAAAACTTCCCGCAATGGACTGGATACTTGTCCGTTGTAAGCACATCCAAACTGCAATCAGGAGAATCCTGAAGGACACATTTGATTCGATAGGTTTGAACCGTGCGACCGGATAACAGCTCTCTTTCTGAAGGATGTCTTAAAACTCGTAGAATCAGTACCGTTAGAATCTTCTTTGAATTTTATATTGGTCCGAGAGAGTTGGATCCCCGAGAAAGTGCAACTGATTTTTCGCATCCTCTTATCGAAAGCACTAGATATCATGCTTAAACCTCGAGAGAGACGCTGTCTCGTTTTATGTGGCCATTCGATGCTTTTCAGGCTAAGTCATTACGCAAGAATTATTACTCATTAAGACAAGAATTATCTATCTTTTCCCCCGTGAGAGCTCTTGTGGTGTAAGCGATAAGCATATCCAGCTTGCAAAATAGATTATCCGTTGCTCTAATCCCCCTGAGGGTGAAGCTGATTTTTCCCATTCCTCGCAGAGAGAAGTCTTACACATCAGTCTTAATCCTCGAGCGGGCTTTGATTATTTTCATCTCAAAATGCGATATTATATGCGTCGAATAATTTATCATTTAACGAGCGTTTAGTTAAATTGTTTCTTACTGAGAAAAACTGTACTGTTTAGAATTTGAACAAATTTACTTTGTTTTCTAATGCATTCTTTACTGCGCATTCCTTACTGATCATAAAGTATATTCTTTTCACTTAAATTTTTATTTCATACAATATTTAATATTACATTTTGTATTGTAAATACAGTTCCGTTTCCAGCCTCTTTTAATTTTCATCACTTTTTAAAATGTAACTTCTTTATTACACTCACGTTTGTGAAAATTGCAACACCATGAAGGACTTACGCGAGTGAGCTGAAATTTTCAGGAAATGCAAAGTAGCGCATGATATGCAAATGATTAGAATTGCAAATCCGTAGCGCATGCGTATGCTGAGCAGCGCCCTCTGAACGGCTGATGGATACGAATAAATAGACGGCTGTAGCGAGGTGTGTATGGTTATCGGTGGTTATCTGCTAGTGGTAAACGTTAACTCAATCTGTACTTATGCCTCGTCGACGAAAGAGAGCGAGATTTGAACAACTTACAGAGTTTGAACGAGGGAGAATCATCGGCCTTCGTGAAGCTGGATTGTCGTATCGTGCAGTAGCCTCTCGTGTGCAGCGTAACAGCAGCACAGTGATGCGCGTTTGGAAGCAGTGGACGGACGAGTGTCGGACAACTCGGAAATCCGGGAGTGGACCCCGAAATGTGACGTCAGCTCGCGATGATAGACACCTGGTCCGCATGGCGCGGACGGACCGTACAGCTTCCTCTAGACAATTGGCAGCACTGTGGTCAATAGCTACAGGTGTTTCATTGTGTGCTTCATCAATTCGTAGACGTCTGCTGCAGTGTGGACTGCGCGCACGGACTCCTTTATACAGGATCCCCCTAACGCACGACCATCGCCGCCTGCGGCTACAATGGGCCAATCAGCATAGAGACTGGCGTGCTGATTGGCAGCATGTCGTGTTTTCTGACGAATCCCGCTTTAATTTGTGGTACCATGATGGCCGCATTCGTGTCAGACGCTATGCCGGTGAACGCCACCTTCCGGAGTGCATTATCGAACGCCACAGTGGACGAACACCCGGAGTTATGGTCTGGGGCGCCATAGCATATCATAGACGATCTCAATTGCTACGAATTGTGGGCAATCTGAACAGCAACCGGTATATCCGTGAAGTTCTACAGCCCGAAGCTGTTCCCTTCCTTCAAAGCTTGCCAGGCGCTGTATTTCAACAGGACAATGCCCGCCCTCATACTGCTCGGATTGTTAAATCCTTCTTTGCAGCGCAGCAGGTACAGCTTCTTCCTTGGCCTGCGTGTTCCCCGGATATGTCGCCAATTGAACATGTGTGGGATGTCATTGGTCGGCGTCTTGCTCGTGATCCTCGTCCTGTTGCGTCTGCAGACGAACTTTTGGTACGCGTACAAACGATATGGAATGCTCTTCCTCAGTCAGACATTCAAACTTTGTTTGACTCCATGCCACGTCGTGTAGCAGCACTTATTGCGGCGCGTGGTGGCCACACAAAATACTGATTCTGATCTCTTGTTCTTGTTTGTTTGCTTTGAACATTTAATCATTTATTTGTACCACTACCACTCAACTGTGTATTAAATTGCATTCAATTATGACGATTCCTTCTTGGTGTTGCAATTTTCACAAACGTGAGTGTATATCACTTTCTTTGTTTAAACCTTTTTGAACTATCCCTCTTTATCATGATCGCTTTTCTATTTATACACATGTTATCGGCAACGTATGAAACCCTGGCATTTTATACAATGTCTTGTGATTTTAGGCAAAGTATGAGATATGAGAATTATTATATACTTTACCAAAGCATTGCATATGTTATAGCTAAAGTGCAGAAATCAGTTATTCTGCAGGTCATCAAGCTAATCTGCAGATTAATTAGAGTAATCCGTTAAAGTGGATTTCCTAAATTATCTAGATAATCTGCAAATTACCTAGATAGTCCGCAGTTTACCTAGTAGGCTCAAGTTAAAATGAAAATACGATCTTTGCTGTAACAACAGCAACGTTTCTATACGCTTAAAGCAGCTGCAACTTAACTTTTAAATTGTTGATGGGCATGGTTTCAAAAATATTACTGCAAATCTAAATTTACCACAAGTAGGTGTACTTGCCGCAAAATCCACTTGCTGTGTAATTCGAAGCGTCACAAATCTTTAGATTGCACTAAAAAAGGCCAGCAGAATTTCATAATATATTCATCAAATTAATTTCCTTATTTATGATAATACTTTAAACAGTTTTATTATTTGTATTATAGTTTTTTAATTGATTGATGATTGATTCTGTCAACTAACTTGTTGATTGTGTGATTGTTTTAACTTGATTTTTTAGATATAAAAAATAAATAAATATCTTTATGTTAGTTATGTTATCGTTATGTTTAAGCCCACAGCAACGTACTGTTGTTTCAGCAAATATGTTATTTTCAGTTTAATGAGCACCTAGTAGGCAATATACAGATTAGCGAGTGCCTAGTAGATAATGTGCAAAGTGGAGGGAGAGGGAAAGGAAATGAGAGAAACAAACATATGAGCTTTAAAGGATACAGAAGGCGTTAATGTGCACGTTACCTAGGTAAAATGCGATAAACTCTTGATTCTGCACTTTAACTTCAGTTAATCTGCAGATTAGCTAGGTAATGTGCACATTACAACTTTCGCACTTTAGCGGTAACATTCATAATACCTAGGCGTTCTCTAGAATGACACATGCTCTTTAGGCAAACTATGAAAAAAAGGTTATGTAAAGGCCAATATTTAAAAGCTGTTCATTTCTCAAAAAAATAAAATAAAATAAATAAATAAATAAAAGTATTATTTCGAAAAAATAATGAAAGGGTGCCATTAAAATATTTTTATCAAAATATATAATGAAATACTAAAATTGTACGAAACAAAATTTATTAAAGAAACCCAAACATTCCATATTAAATATAAAAACTATCTAAAACTACCATATTTTTTGCAATATGGTAGTTTCGATGACATTTTGGATTCACTTGATTGCTTCTTTTATGAAAAGATATTTCATATTTCGGCACCTTGTTTTGCACACACAATTGACGAATTCCTGGCCACTCCCACTAGATCAACTGCAACTCACCAGAGAGAAATTTCATGGAATGCCCTCAATTCTAAGCAAGTTCTCAGAACATAAAATGAACTATAGTCTCGTACATCCTCTGTCACATGCATTCCAAATGCCAATATATTGTACGAATTATTACATAATTTTCCTAGACATTGTATACCCTGCTCGACATTGAAAATACAACACCAAGAAGGAGTGGTCAGAAAGTGAAAACATTTGGAACAAAGACAGAGACAGCAAACAGCAATAAGTGATCTTTATTTCAAAATGATAGTCAAAATACAGAATGAGAAAGGCGTCGGCTCAGTAGGCCACAGGACCACCGCGGACAGCGATGCACGAAGAAACACGTTTAGGCATAAAGTCAATAAGAGTGCGGATGGTGTCCTGAGGGATGGTTCTCTATTCCCTTTCAACCATTTGCACAGTTCGTGTTTTGAACGAGGCAGGGGCAGAGTCTGCAAACGGCGTCCAATCACATCCAACACGTGTTCGATTGGTGACAGATCAGGAGAGTACGGTAGCCAGGGAAGCATCTGTATGCCTTGCAGAGATTGTTGGCAGATGCAAGCACTGTGTGGTCGGGCGTTATCCTG
>KK112406.1:210410-245741 GCA_000611955.2 Stegodyphus mimosarum
CTGAAAAATTGCATTAGGCAGCCCCTGAAGGTAGGGGATTGCCACCGGCGGCAGTACATTATCCAATTATCGTTGGGCCGTCATAGTGCCCTGAATACGAACTAGAGGTGACCTGGAATCGTAGGCAATAGCGTCCCAAACCATTATGCCACGTTGTCGCGCGGTAGGGCGTTCCACAGTCACTGCCGGATTAGATCTGTCTTCACGTCAACGCCACACACGGACGCGACGACTGTCACTGGATAACCAGAAGCGTGACTCATCTGAGAACACGACGTTTCGCCATTCCGTCATCCACATCGCTCCAGTTCGGCACCATTCTAAACGTTGTCGTCTATGCTGTGGGTTCAATGGCAGTCCTCTTAACGGTAGCCGTGAGTGCAGGCCACGTTCAACCAATCGACGGGATATGGTTCTCCAGGGTATCTTGCACATGCTGCAGAATCGCGGTACAAGTGAATTGCAGGATCGCCACATCTTGTCGGCGGATGCTTCGATCCACGCGTGTTGACGTCACTCTGGCGGCACCTGCACCCCTGCTTCTTCCCACATTCCCTTTTTCCAACCATAGTCGCCATAGCCAATGCACGGTGCTCGTATCCATGTGGGTATCAGCTGCGATTGGACGTAAGGACCAAACCGCCCTTCTCAGTTCGATCACCATACTCCTCGTAAAATCGTCTATCTGCTGGAAGTACTATTGTTGACGGTGGCCTGGCATTCTCTCATATTACACGTATCCTCCGGGACAGGAACCAACATTTTTCGATAATTCGTCTGGCAGAAATAACGACATGAATATTGTCCATTCTGCACGTTCCTTCCCTTATATCTTATTTCACGTGCGTCGGAGAGCTGCGCATTTCACATCATTCGCATAGCTCAGTGACGTGAGTCTACTCTAAAATTTGTATAAATTTCTGACCACTCCTTCTTGGTGTTGCATTTTCAATGTCGAGCAGTGTATAATTATGGAGATGTATTTCATACTTTGCCGTTTTGTCATTGGCATTCTATAGAATGCCTAGACATTGTATGAACTATTTAATCATTTCATACGCTGGCGGCCTGTTTTCGGCATTCTATAGTAGGAATATCCAACTGAATTCTGTGCAAAGAGCGACCGTCGATAGTGGTAGAGGGATTGCATCAGAACATCGGGAAAATGTGCGTACGTGACTATCCCGTCGTTTGCTTCCACTTTTTGTCCTTGCTGCAAATACGAAAAATTCCTGCCAAACTTGGTACACCCCTGATAGATGATTGGAGCCAACTAGCACCTACTTCTTCTGTAGTAAATGGCTACCTTTTGGCGGTCCGCTGGAGGGCTTGATATACCGTGGCTCACCAGAGAAGAAGATTCCCGCCGCACAGCCGTGCTGAGAGGAAGATTTCGTTAGCAGACAAGAGTTTCGTCAAGAGTTCGGGGGTTGTTTGCCTGATGAGAGAGATGCCGGCGGCAAGATGGTCCCAGGGTGAGGACAAATCCGACTCCGACTTCAATCTCCCAAATCCCTTGGAAGAAAATCTGATTATTCAACTTCTTTACATTTTTTTCAGATGTTTCCGGAATATTGCCCTTCCTTCGAGACAGGTCCTATGATTAGTGGGAAGAAATTAGACTATGGAATGGAAAATTCTTTATACTCGCTTAATTCCGTGGTCGTCTTCTATCCAGTATAAGCTGGTTCTTAGTGCAATATAATAATTGAAAGTTAGTTACAAATCGGATCAATGAGAAATGTTTCGTCATTTAAAATAAAATTTAATTCCCTGGTTATTGTTTAGTAATCGTTCTTCCTGGTGCCAGCGGGACTTTTTTCTCTTTTTACTTAACCGATGTATATCAAATTATTCTTTCGGATCTCACATAGTTATGTAAAAGTCTGAAGTAGTTTTGAAATTTTCAAAATTCTAATAAGCGGCCATAAACCCCTTATGTTAAAGTTATGTTTTCTTTTATTATTTTGATTACCATCTGTTGCTGCAAAAATTGTGTATACTGATTATTCGAGATTGCTCTCACCATCATATTTGTTATCATAAAAAATAAGGAAGAATGATTGTAACTATTAACGTTATCACACAATAAATAGTAATTTATATTCACTTTAAATCGTCTTATCTTCTGTTTGAGTAACACATTTGTATGTTCAGCTTGTTCCTACATGGATGGATTATTGCAAAGTAATACAACGCCTAGGTAGTAAACCAGTTGTATGTTGTGTTCACACCCTTGAATTTCTTTGATATAATTTCATAACATTTGTATTTTGAAGAGTAATGTACACAGTCCAGTCACATTAATGTGACCACCACGTACTTTCCATGTCAGAGTTAAATAACCAATCACAGAAGGCAGGTGGCAGCATAGTGCAGTTGAGCGTATATAAAGGGTGTGTGAGGGCTTCGGAAAACATTTCAATCGTTGGCGTAATGCAGAAACGAAGCGATTTATCCGACTTCCAAAAGGGCATGATCATTGGCTTTCGGGCCAAGGGTGGAAGCATTTCCGAAACGGCTGAGTTTGTGAACTGTTCGCGTGGCGCCGTGGTAAAAGTGTACCGTGCATGGCAAAATGGGACTGTCCAAAATCAGCGACGTGGCAAATGTGGTGCATCACGGGCCATAGATGACAGAGGCGAACGACGGTTGCGGAGATGCGTTCGGGCAGATAGACGGGCTACCGTTGAGCAACTGACCACCAAAATGAACCAAGGGGCTACCAAAAGTGTCTCCCAAAGTACTATTCAGCGAACATTGCTGCGTCTGGGCCTCCGAAGCAGACGCCTGGTTCGTGCACCTATGCTGACTGCTGTTCATCGACGGCGAAGGCTAGAATTTGCACGCCAGTACAGCAGCTGGACGTCCACTGAGTGGCGACAGGTTGCGTTTTCGGATGAATCGCGTTTTATGCTCCATCGGACAGATGGACGTTGGCGTATAAGGCGTGAAACCTCTGAAAGGAACCACCCTGCAACCATTGCCGGAACGGTCCAAGCTGGAGGCGGGAGCATTATGGTCTGGGGAATGTTTTCCTGGCATTCTCTAGGTTCACTGATCATTGTGGAAGGCACAATGGATCAATACAAGTACGCATCTGTCCTTGCGGACCATGTTCACCCCTACATGCGCATTGTTTTTCCTCAGGATGATGGCATCTTCCAGCAGGACAATGCGAGGTGCCATACAGCTGCCAGTGTACGTGCGTGGTTCGAAGAGAACCAGGATGAGTTTACCGTCCTCCCCTGGCCAGCAAACTCACCTGACTTAAACCCAATCGAGCATCTGTGTGACCATCTCGATCGAGTTGTTCGCGCCATGGATCCTCAACCGCGTAATCTAGCGCAGCTGGCCACGGCATTAGAGTCGGCATGGCTCAACATCCCAGAGAACACCTTCAGGGACCTATGTGACTCTCTTCCTGCACGTCTCGCAGCAGTCCGCTCTGCGAAAGGTGGTTATTCTGGCTTTTGACAGATGGTCACATTAATGTGACTGGACTGTGTATTAATCCATGATTAATGTCATGCAATAGTTTATTTATTATTGGTGTGGACACAACAATTCCAAAGGAGTTATTTAAATTCAGATCTTTTGTATACCACACATCTTTAGAAAACTTCTCAACTAATTTGGATGTTATTTTAAACAACAAACGGAAATTTTCTGAACATTTTAATTACAATAATTAACGAGCAGACATGATTTTAAACAAATGCTAAAGAAATTTTGGCTCAGACGTCCTCGTCGAAACATTTTACCCTTGCGGAGATTTATCGAATTCCAATTATTCCCACTGCAATGAATGATATCGTTGCCTCTGGGGCTAGAATGGCAAAATTACTAAGATTGCAATTAAAACTAAGTATTATACAGAGAGGCTAGTTTCCGTCCTATACAAGATTATGAAGGAGTACATCTACAGAGGTTGCCTACCTACCTGCTGTCAATTCGCCCCTCTCATTGCTGTTCCAGTATCTTTATGACAAATTCAGTTCTTGTCGGATGGAAATAAAAGTATACGAAGATTCTTTAGCAATAAGAGTTGCCTTCGGCACATTTAATGTGGACTTGATGCATCCAGTGCACAGAATAACAGTCCTCTTCGTTAAGAGTCTCCCAGAAATCCTTGAATTTGACATTGATACCAATGGCTCCGGGTTGAGAGAAAACAAAGGTGTCACTGTTTTTGTCTGCTTTAATGCTGTAGAGCTAAACAACACAAGGATTAAATTATAAATGTTTAATTGACTATCTTAGGCTGAAGTACAGGCTAATTTTATGTCTAAGATGGATAAACAGAAGCTTGAACAGTGGACATAAAATTTTTATATATACTGATTGTCTTTTTGAGCTTCAGGCTCTTTCTTGATCGGATAATTATAATCAATTCTTCGGTGACATTCAGGATTTATACGCAAAATTAAAAGAACACAATGATATTGGTTTTTCACGGGTCAAAATGTACGGAGACTTCCAGGGCAACGAAAGGGAGGATGGCTTAGTCAAGGTACAAGGTATTTTCCCCGCCTTCTTAGCATGCCTCCGTGGTGTAGTGGTCAGCACGCTCGGCCCGTATTCGACAGGTCCGTGGTTCGAGTTGCGGCGAGGGCATTGCTTATTTTTACGTCTCCTGCTTCCAAAATAACCTAATGTCTCTATAAAGGAGGCCAAACATGTTCCGGATGATCATGAGATCGATGTTCCGGGTTCGAGGAAAAGCCATTTTTATTAAGTTTATAAAAATTTACTGGAATATTAGGATAAATGATGGATGGAGTCTAATAGAAATAAAGATTTCCTAAGCGTTTTGAAAGTGAAAAAGAACATAAACGATATCGATTTCAATCACCCTGCTACAGGCCCTGTCTACCTACAATGTTTATCAAGATTTAGTGTCGAAGACAATTCATTCTGTAAAATCTGTAACGTAATAGATTTTCTGAAATCATATGAAATCAGAAACCTGCTGGCTAAGTTTTTAAATTACCAGGGAACGTGACTTTTACTCCAGGAGAAATATAAACATTGAACATGATAACATCAAAATTATGAACAACAATAAAGATAAGATCGGAATTTAAAGTTAACGGAGTCTTCGACACTTTTTATTTGTGCGTGTGTGAGTGTAATATGTGCGTGCTTGAGATTATATATTTTCCTTTTACTTTATGTTATTTCATTATATCCTTTTTTGCGTTAGTATTCTTTATTTTTTCTCCTCTTTCCTTTTGTGTTCTCCTGGTGGATGCAGCCCATTTTAGCTGTATAGTGAACATGAGTTTAACTAACTAATCAGCATATCACGATATTTTGCGTGGTAAAGGTAAGGGTCCTCTTTAGACAATGTTCTAAAAAACTGGTCCGATGATGATATCTGAAGTGAAGCTACACTAATTAGTAACTTTTGGTGAATGTAATGGGATACCCTGAACTGTATGGGGTTCTTTGGATTCCCAAATATGAGAACTGTGAATATCAGCAGTGACATTTAAGGGAGCACAGCCCTCATCTTCCCACAGAATTCTCCACAGCCAAGCATGGTCAACTTCCATACTGGCAAGAAATATCAGAGCAAATGCCACCCGTCCAGTACTTCTTACTGTTAGAAATATTTATCATCCTGTTGTCATTTAACGGTAACTATCCCTCTGGAGAAATTAATTAACTGAATGAAAAAAATTAAATAAATACTAAAATCAGTACAGAGCGAAAACTGAAGAAATACCATATTTATATATTTATTTGTATGTATATTTCCAACGGAGAGACACTTGCTTGAAGGCAGTTCTTCTGGAATGACAGAATCCATCGGTCTTAACGACTTCATAACCGAAAATTTTCCCGAGTGTGTATGAGGTACACCAATATTATACCCGTGAGAACGGATGAAGGATACAAACCCGAGCTTTACGCGACAGTCGAATCCACACTCTTGATTTCTAGATAGCTTTCTCTGACCATTAAACTGTCCAGAATGAACAAAATCTTTTACGTAAGAAAGAAAAATGTAAGTAAAAGAGCTCAAATCCCTCATAAACGTAAATTTGTAAGACGTTTACATTGAAATATAATATTTAAATTGAAATAACATTTAACACAATGTACTAAATTCTTTAAATTAATATATGAATGAATACTGGAAAAAAATTGTTTCCAGCATTTAGAATCAAAAGTATTTTATGGCGAATCCTCTGCACTCAGTGTTCGATCGTTTAATATTTTAAAGCATTAGTTCGAAGATTAATCATAGTTTCAAAGCTACCTGCATATGCAACATTTCAAAGATATTCGGATTGTTGAAAGCGTACACACTCCATTGTTTAGAGTTTACAGGAGGAAAATTAAAATTATTTTGATCCATGTTTGTTAATGAGCTTTAAAAGAGTTTCCTTTGTTGTTTAAGAGTATTTCAATGCTAGAGCGGCACAACGTTATGTTCTTATTTTATGTATACATTAGCTTCCAAACTACAACGCAGCCTTACTCAAAATTATATAATTTACCTCCTATGGTAAAGGGACTGTACTCTGCACTCTACAGGTTTTCTAAAAAGATTAGCCTTTATGATGTCAAAGATGCAACGGCTTAAGCAACATATATCAATAAATTCTCATTAACGTTCATTCAAATTTAACAAATTGTCTCATATGTGCCAATCAAATGCATGGCTTAGGAACATTGTTATAATGGACTATAAAAATTGCGAAAAATATATTTTACCGTGTAACAATCCCTATGAAAATGAGGTAACAATTACTTAACAGGTTTCACATTGGTTATTATAACTGATATCTTAGCAGAAATCTGTTTGTGTTAATTTGTGTCTCAGCAACAAGTTATTAAGCCTTTCAGAATATGTTTTAAGAAATTTTAAACTTCGAAAAGAATCTAAATTTGCAAATCCTGCAGTACTGTGGAAATATGATTTTGTAGGTACGTTTTTATTCAATGATTTTAATAAATTTATTTTACTCTGAGTAAGAATTTGTTTGCTGTACGTCTATGGTCCTGAAACGAAACTGACTGACAATGTTTTGAAACGGTATGACAAAAAGCCAAGCATTTCTAAGAGGTTGTAGGGATTTATATTTATTTTAAATAACCAGTTAAAATTGTGTTCTTTCTTATAAGCCTTCATTCCCCTAATTTTCAATGCCAGAATATTTAAATTTGGTAGCGCGCGTGAAGTAATGTAAATTCCACCAGTAGGAGAAAACGTTTAAGGATCAAGTTCTAGAAGGAAAGTTAGAGTGTGTCGGCGAACTCTGTGTTTGTTGTAGCGCGAGCTTCTGCTTAGCACTTATTGCTGGTTAAACGTGGCGTAACAGCTGTTACTTTGCTCCCACTAAATTTTCAACGCTCTTTTAGGAAACAAGATAGTCTGATATGTTTCAATTTTCTGTTAAGCATTTGAATTTGACCTAACATACTTAGGCATTAAACGGCGAAGTAACAGCCGTTTAATAATTTCACATTCTCGAATTTTCCTGAGGATAGCAATAAAATTGCAAAATTATATTTTGAATGTACGAAATATCAAACAGCAATCCTAGGATTGCTTTTGTTTGGTTAATATGCGTCTTTTAATAGTGCGATAATTCGTAAGAATATTCGCTTCATGTCTTTAGCTAAAACAAATCTGTTGTTCATAATGTACTCAAACATAAGGAAAAACCTTCTCAGTTGTCAGATTTATACCGTTGGTGTAATAATCTCAGAGATATGAAAGTCGTTACATAATTTAAAAGCTTTTAATTTAAATATAAAGATTGCGTAAAATACATTAAAAACTGTTGAACATTTATTTTTTTATTATTGCTGCTCAAATTTTAATCCCAATCGGTATTTCAAAATATTTCAGATCCAACAAGAGATGAGCCTCCAAAAGATATTAAGTCTTTTCTGTATCCAAATGGAAGGGGAAAGATGTGGTCTAACAGGATGGAGGTAAAAGAAGAAGAGGGTGTGGATAAAGAAGCTTAAGTATTATCAAATTTATCATCTGTAAGACGTGAATGGTGAATAAGTTACTGGATAATACTCAGCCATCCATGAGCAGTGAACTTGTCAACCAAAAAAAAACAGGAAAAAGGAAATCAAACGCAGAAAATCTATGAAATCTAGTAATCCACGAAAAGGGAAGCAGTATAGCAGACACCCTTTCAGGAAAATAAAGCAAGAACAAGTAACGCGTCAGTCACAGGCATAGCAAGCGAAGCAGATTGCAAAAAGTTATTCTGAGGTCCAAGTGAAAATCTGGGAGAATTTCTTTCAATAAAATATAGTCGCTGTTAGCCTAAAATAGAAGCATCTTCATAAAGTATTTCATTTTTTCTATGAAACCTGTTTTCATGAGAACATTTGGAGAACACATGGTTTCTAGGTAACATCCATCATATAAAGGGCTAAATTAAATGCTTATATGAATTTCATGATTGCAGTTAATATGAGCTATTAGGAAAATTAAGCAAGAAGGGAAATGATACCAAAATTCTGAGCAGCAATCATAGAAAATAAGTCTCTTCAATACAGTTTCTATACAGTATCATCTAGATGAACTATTATTTATATAACACAAATTTCTTTGTATTAAAACAAACCGAAATGCTTTATGAGTACCAGTGATGAATAAATATTGATAAACACCATTTAAGTCCTTAAAAATGTATTTGCATTGTCTTGTTAAGGGTTTTCGCTATTTTTAACCATGAATTCAATCCATGCTTTCACAGTCAGCGATAACATTTCACTTCATGCATATTAAGAGCTATAACTAATATTGTGATTAAGTTGTTCAAATTTAATGGTAATGAAGTAAGGCTGTAAAGTCATTTAGGAATTTTTTGCAACCGGGAAACAAGAAGAATCAACCTTGCCCTCGCCGGGTCTTGAACTCCGGACGTTCCTATGAATAGACAGATGTGCTTTCCAATTACACATCAAAGGCACACAGTGAGGATTAAGAAAAACCTTATAAAACAATTAAACTGAACAAAATAGTTGAAAAAATAATATTTAATCAATAACTATAGAAAAATCCGACATTTTATATTAAAACTCCTAAATATTTTAATCTTAAAATTCTTATTATACAATTAGCGCAGTATAAGCAGTTACCTTATTGTGCAATTGGTACTAGAAATCTCCTTTTGTATAAAAGATATATTTTTTATGGTATTTCTAACGCAGAATTACGTACTTTCATTTTTTTAAATGTATTACCTACCTTATTGTTGACATTTCCGATGACGAGTGAGATCGAGATAAAGTTTCGGAAATAAAAACAAGATTAAAGGAACATGTTCGAAAATGTTCTGTTATTTTTAGGAAACTTCCATTATAAACACTTTCTTCTTACAACGTGCCAGGTCTAGTAATTTCTTATTTTCTTTAAGAAAACACTTCAGATAAAAAATTGTTCAGAAGAATCCCTCAGCAATTAAAAAAACATAAAAGAATCAAGTTCCTTTCTCGTTCATTCAAGTAAGTGACTTTTTTTTTCCTTGGTAAAAGGGATTGAAATTTTCTCGCTTTTACGTAAGAAGAGAACGTTGAAAAATCTATAACTGAAATAGTATTTTTAGCCTGTAAAAAGCGCAGTCTTTACTCGAAAAAAATAAAATATTTACGATCATATGCATAGAGCAAAGATTAACTTTTTTAAATACTGTTCTTTTGCTTAGTGCAATTTAAATGTGTATTTAACGCCTTTTAAAAATCAAAAGAAGATTATTATTATAGAAGCTACAATCCTACTCAAAACACTAAGCAACAAACGCCAAAGGAAAAGGTACGCATGTAGAAAGAGGAACTAAAACAAATTTACATATGAATTAACAGGTTGCATCGCCGAATATGAACAGGTAGCCAAAATTAGCATAAAAAGTAATCCCGCAATCACACCACAGCGCCTAGAAAAGAGACATGCCTTACCTATGCGTCAATTCGCTAGCAGCGAATAGTTCCGTCCCATCCGAGATAACCGAAGAGGAAAGCATGAGCCGAAGATACAATTTGCACGAAATGAAAAGCATTGGAGGGTTGCCGGGTTGTTGCAAGCTGATGCAAGACAATCTGCTCTTGCAAGAAAGCTGAATGTGCATCATAGAGTCGCTAATAAGCTGATGAATCATTTACATATCTTAGGAATAATATAGTTTTTTTCACAGAGAAATAATTTCTGCGGACGTAGAACGTCTGGACACTAGAAAGTCTCAAATCATTCTCTCTATAACTTTCTGCTTTTTAACTGGTAAACAAGCACTGGGGAGGTGAGATAGAAACTCCTATTTGGAGCTTTCCTTTTCGGTCATTAAATCTGAATATCCGAAAGGAGTTGACCCCATAGGAGTTGACCGAACAGCTTGCCTCTCTCTCATGGGAAAAGAAAACTACACTGGTGAAAGAAATTAAGAGAATTTTCATATTTGATCTACGATCTCCAGAATTACAGGACAGATTTTAATAAAATTTGGTGTGAATATAGGTTGATATAATACAAACAAAATAAACATTCAACAGTTACTATAGACACACATGTTCGTGCGTAACACTCATGGGAGTCTGAAGGTCTGAAACAGAGGTTGCGGAAGACACAAACGAAATGGGTTAATAAGGGGAATGATCCCCTCTTACAGCCATACAGGCCTCGCAGCGTGATGTCGTATTGGAAATAAGGCATTTTATCAGTGCCTGTGACAATTGGTCTCACTCATTCAGTAACGCCGTTATCAGTTCCTGGATGGTTCTCGGAAGGGTGTTGCGAGTTGAAATTGCCTTCCCCAGAGCGTCCTAGACATGCTCTGTTGAGCTGAGGTCTGGAGACCTGACTGGCCAATCCATCCGGCGAAAATACTCACTCTCTAGAAATTCGTCAACCACTGCACCCCGGAAAAGGCGAACATATGGCTCCAAGACCTCATCCCTACACCTCACACCAGTCAGAGAGCCTCTGTCAAACACGTGGAGAGGAGTGCGGCCATCCAACATGATGCTGCCCAGGCTATTACACCGCCATAATAGTTGATTTCGCGGACACTGGAGGGTAGGTAGCGGATCCCTGACTCTTTCCATATGAAAATACAGCGAGAATAGTTGTTTAGGTTAAAACGGGACTTTTCGGCGAACAAAACGGTCGCCCATTGCTCCGTACTCCAATCACTATGCTGCCTACACCATGCTAATAGGACTCTCCTGTGAGGACGTGAGCGGGACGCAAACAGCCTCTCGTTTAGCAAACAACCCTCTCTCATTCAGTCCTTTGGGAACAGTCAGCCTTGTTACACGGGTTCCTGTGGCTACATACAGGTTCCAAGAGAGTTGAGAAGCTGTAGCCTCTCTGTTAGGCCTCGCTAAAATTGATAAATAGCGATCTTCTCCGGCCGCCGTGGCTCTTAGACGACCTTGCTCAGGCTTTCTCTCGGTGGATCCAGTATCCTGGAACTGTTTCCATAGGTTACACACTACGCTGGGGGTTAAATTAAACTCTCTGCATATCTGGAGTTGCGATTGGCCTGCCTCTAGCCTCCCCACGATTTGAAACCTCATTCCATCATCTAAACGTTGGTGGTTACTCATTTTTACTGCTCCGATGTGAATTTAACCGATTGCTGCAAGATAACACCAAGAAATTCGCCGAGGTGTGCTAGCGAATGCATTTCCACGTGCTTATAAAACCTGTTTTTCTGCTTGCTCCGCCTACACACATGTGTATGCTTACGTATTTACCGTACAAGATTTGCATTTTTATCTAGAAGCTGTGGTTTTTCCTTCAGTTCAGTTCTTTTCATGCAACTCGATAAAATATACAAATTCTCTTAATTTATTTCACCAGTGTATTATTTGTACACACATGCTGTAACGGCACAGCGCGATTACCTTATGTTACCTTGCACACAGATTTGAGAATTTGAACTTAAGGTAGCTTTTTGGACTCCTTTTTTTTAAGTGAACTTCACTTTAATCCTTATGAAGGTTAACACGTAGTTTACATTAAGTACAATTAATTTGGCCTTCAGTATTAGAGTCAGAGAGTTATTACCTCCTAATTCCCAATTTATAAATACGTTATGATACCAGTTTTTGTGCCCAATCCTTACAAATTTCAGAAGTTTAAACTGTAATTATCTTTTAGTTCAATGCATTCGAGAAGACAATAATTATGAATAAATATTAATTCAGGATTTTACTTTTATTAAATATTACTAATCCGAAAAACAATAGCCAGAGCTTAAATACGTGCAAAATGAAATAATAGATTTTACACATAAAATAAAGAATGACATTCAACAAAAAACTGAGATTTCTAAGAAAGCTACTGAAATAAAAATAAGCCATAAGTAGTAAAATTTAGAATTTTTTCTCATACGTGGAGTAATTAAATGCGAAACAATTCTACATACACGTTTTTAATGAAAAAGCAGACTTAGATGCTTTAATTTCTAAGAATATTATGCCCCTTACCCTGAATCCTTTCTCATTTTATGAATGAAAATTCGTCTTCGTTCTTTTTCTGAAAGAAACTTTTACATAACGTGACACAAATTGTGAAATTACATTTGTTAGCTCATTTTCGAGGATGAAAACAGTCTGGAGACTACCAGAATGTAACCTTGGTACGGACCTTTACTTAAAAGTGGTGAAAGATTACATATGCAGCAAAAGGATGTATTGTTTTAGTTATAAAATAATATATATATATATATATATATATATATCCTTAGAGATCGCTTAATATTCATGGAGACCACTGCAAAGGTATCTATTTTGTATCAAATAAATTGATTAGTAATAAAATATCTACACGATATATATTGTTATGTGCAATTTTATGTCAAACTATGGATTTGTATAAGCATTAGTGCTTTTTTAAAGCAAAAAACCTTAAAAAATCAAATGTGCTCTCCTCAAATAAATGAAAGTTATAAGTTGTTGAATAGATATTCTGATACCACTATATGACAACGAAATATGTGAGAAGTGAGTTTAATTCCTTACAGGCTGACGTAGAAAGATATTAACTTTTACGACCACACGAGCAGGCAGTCCTTCAGGCCTATATAGTGGCACTTCACTGGATAAATTAAAATAAAAAGGGTGCTATTACTTAAAATTTAAGTAATATATCACAATCTGTTATCACACGTTATCAAATCAAGCAGGCCAAATTTGCTACCGTATACGTTCAGTTATGATAGCAATACTGCCATAAGATTCATTACCTGTGCTATGAAAAAATTCTTTATTTGAAAGTTATAAAAAGGTAAACTATTCTATAATAATCACCCCAAAACCTCTTATTTTCAAATTCCACAACAAGTGCAAACCAAATAAACAGAAAAATATGTTTTAGGAATCAAAAACCTCCTTGTGTACCGAAAAAAACATCTTCAAGCTACTGCCAATCTGAGTTAAATAATAATGTACAAATTAGTAATGTCAATTAATTTTTTCGATAAGATTTGTGCTTACAATACATGCTATCTTACTCATTGAATGCTTCCTCTATCAACGATATTACAGGTTCGAAAAATAGAAATAGATATCTCCGGCGTTTATACTGACGATATCAGTAAGCAATCAGTAAGTCGCAATAAAAACATTGTGTAAAAAATAGCGTAAACCTTTCGCGTACGAATCAGTGCTTCAATATAAGCTTCCATATGCATTCAGAGATTTATACACTCACTTCCAAAAGTTAAGCACGAAGATGTAAAATGCAAAAAAATCAATAAATACTGCTTTGATTGACACAAAATTCGGCAGGAAAGTAGCATATATATTTATGCATAAAACATCAATAATTATATACAGAAATGGAAACAATATTAATTTTGTAAGTTATCAGATAATGACATACTGGAGACTTAAACAGAAATATGTATAAAGTGAAAATAAACAGCACAAAATGAAAAAAAGACATTAATAGGGTATGTGATCAACCTCACCTGTACACAAAGTTTACATCTTGTGACCATGATTTCAATTAGGTGGTCAACCACCGCAGAATTAAGCAATCGTCATTCTTCTTGTAGAGCAGTTTCCAGCTCAGTAAGAGTGGCTGGAGGTGGAAAACGTGAAGATACAGCACGGCCGAGAGCATCCCAAAGATTTCAACGGGATTAAGGTCGGGCGAATAAGCTGGCCCCGCCATATGCGCAATCCCTTCACTCTCCAGGTAGCCATCGACGAGGTCAGCTCTATGGTGACATGCGTTATCGTCCATTCAAACAAAAGTAGAGCCAACTGCTGCAGCGTACAATCTCACAATGGGTTCTAGGAATTCATTTCGATAACGTACAGCCGTCAAAGAAAAGCTTAAAGATGTGCAGGTCGGTGCAGTATCCTTATGAAATCCCTGCCCACACAATAATGCTTCCGTCTCGGAATGCGCGATGTTCGGTGATGTTTTGGGACTGATTGCGTGTTCATTGTTCATGCCGAATCCTTGTACGCTTATCATCTGGCTCCAGAGCAAATCTTGACTCATCAATAAACATGACATTGCCCCAGTCATACACATTCCAATTGACATGTTACCGGCACCACTGTAATCGAACCCCTCTTGATTGGATGGATAGAGGAACACAAGCTCGAGGTACCCGGGCGTACAGTCCACTCATATGTAATTTTCGGCGTACAATAGTTGCAGATATTGCCTTCCCAATAGACGTTGTAACCATAGATGTCACACGTGTGGAGGTCGCTCTGCGAATTCGCTTGGCTACAATAGCAATATATCGATCTTCCGCGGGTGTTGTATCCCTTGTGCGACCGGCTACGGGGCTTCGGATAAATGTGTGCTTTGGAATTGTTTCCAAAAACGTGAAATTACAGAATGATGAACTCCGAAGAAAAGAGCAACATCTGTGATCGACTGTCCTATTTTAATGCCCCCCACAGCACGCGAGAGCTCAGAATTATCCATTCGTCTTCTGAAAGTGATAGAAACACGTATGTCTTGAAAACAAATTGTACGAAAGTTTTAAACAACTTCTAATCAGCACTTACAATCAACTTCTGTAACCCTTCACAAAGCTGGCTTCTTATAAGACTGCCTTTTTTGCATATTTCTTGACATGAAAGCGCGATTGGTTGTTACCTATAATATTTGCATACTTCCATCTACCTCTGCAGCGAATTGCATCCTCTTCAGTTATGATTGGCTTCCAAAAATTAGCATTTTCCTCTCCGTGCTTAACTTTTGGAAGTGAGTGTAGTTTAGATAAATACAACGGTATTTCATGCATGAGAATTTTCATCAGGGCGGCACAGTGGTAAGACCGCCAGAACGTATTCTATATTAGCGGTCAACTGAAGCTAAAAACATTGGGTATGGCAAAAAGCGTATGTCCACTTCACAGAATACTGCTTTACCATTTTGAGAAATGAATATGGATTTAACGTATTTTAAAAATTAAGCATAAAATATAAATATTCTTCAACAAAGAGAAAGGAATGAAAAATAGGTGAAATGATAGATTATCTCGCAGCCAACGTTTACTTTAAAAATGTACTTTCTTTCTTTCCACCAAAGGTGGGGCAGCCGATCCACTGGGGCAGTTAGCATATCGACCAGATGGTCCCCGTGACGGAATTAACACTTATGGGATATACTGAGTGTGACTACGAACGTTTAGCATAGTTACTGGTATAAAAATATAAATACACAAATATAATATACACGAATATTCAAGGTTAAATTAAAATATATGATATTAATTAAAAGATAGTTAATATATTTATATGCATGTATACATATTCACACATACTAAATGAAAAAAATTAAAACCTCACGAGAAAGGAATAAGAAAAAGCAAATGAAAATAAATAGGTTAACATAAATAACATACATTAAACGCAAGTGCAGAAAACATATTGGCTGTTCCAGGGGTGAGGATGGCAACTGAAAGCTACTCCAGTCTGTTTGAATGTGCAATATTGATGCAATTGCGTATGAGTTTCAAAGCATAGCGACCTTTTGAAGTAACTTCAGCCCATGCACGGTATGCTTTCTGTTGGCTGTCTAAGGTGATGTTTAGTAGTCGCTTTGCAATCGAACACGTAGAGTGGACCTCCTGCCATCCCGCGTGGGCACTGGTAATTTTCACTTCATCTAAAGCGGTGCAGATAAGTCATGAATAGCGCATGCCCTGTTAGAAACGAAGAAAAGTGACGCGAGCAATTTATTAAAAGCTGACCTCTTTTTGGAAAAAGTCTGTAAACTCTTCTTCTAGTATTCTCTGTTTCCCACAGATTTCGCCATCGCTTCAATAATTTTCTTTCGAGCTCAGCTTTTAAGAACGAACTAGGAAGAGACAAATCAAATGTGCATACGTTGGGCTCCGTCGCTGCTGTCTTGGCTGCTGCATCTGCGATTTCGTTACTCAGTACTCCTGTGTGGGCAGATATACACTGACTTTGGGCCTGTGGTTATCTGGTATATTTATTAGGATCTTTTGTTTGACTTTGACGAGTGGATTTTCATAGTATGTGCCTCGAATAGCCTGAAGGCTAGATATGGACTCTATAAATATTGGAATAGTTATTAGCTAATGCAGAAACAACTGCGGCTTTTAATGCAACTAACTCAACTTCGAAAACTGAGTTGTGCTCCCTGAACTTTCTTTCCCAGTTCTTAATGATCTGGATTCCATGTACGAAAAAGTACCCCGTGTCGGTCTACATTATCCTTTGGACCCATCAGTGTAGAGTGCGGTGGCTTCGAGTCAGGCCGGCGAATTACAGTTAGTTGAAATTCTGAATTCAGCCGGGTGACAAGGGAGCTCTGAAATACTTTGATCATACTCGGTGTATAAATAAGTCCTAACCCATAAATTTCTTGTCTGAGTACACGAACTAGTTCACTCTCGCGTTGAACTAACAAATGCAAAGTCGGCAGTCCTGATATCACATTTAGTGCATTAGTACGCCATGTTTTGCACCCATGGCAAATGATTAACAGGAATGGTCTTTGCGCTGATTATAGCAGATTCTCCATTTCAGTGCTGGTAGCTATGTCCAACATGGAGGCCCCCATAAAGTGCAATAAGCTCTGGAACTATTTCGTACCACATTCTAAGATCCTCGAAGAAACTCACCATGTTGGTACTGCTGTCTGAAGCATGGAATGAAATAATCTGTGAAGTCTTCCCTTCACCTCCTTTAAATGTGGATTCAAGTAAGTGTGTCATCAATTATAACCCCAAGGCATCTCATATTTCTAACTATTTTAATATGTTTGCCATGAAGGCTGGTGCACAGTGTTCGTCAATGGCGCTTACCTGAGCACATAAGTATACCTTGATTTTTTGAGATGGCAATCATTAGTTTCAGTCATTAGTCCATTTAGTCATCTTGTCCATTGCTTATTGCGCCTAGTAGTATACGCGTTATGGCTGTGCTATTTAGTAACTAGTAAAAAGTCACCGGCATAAGCCATTGTATCTGTATAAGGATCTGCTTTAATGATTCAGCTCTGTGTCAGTGTTGAATAATTTGAAGGTAGAAAAACGCTAGAGGGCGCTGTTGCCCATGTTAATGTAAGAGAAGAAAGTTTGCTTCTGCTGAAGGCGGCGGCCTAAGAATACGTTCTGTATATAGTTCATTAAAAATTATGTAAAATGTATAGAGCTTTATGAATCACTGAACTACCAAGATTAGATTTGAGAAAACGCATTACTACATGGTGCATGCGGCGAAAAGCTTTGATTTAGGAAGCCTTTGTGTGTTCAAAACAAAAAGTGGAATGAAGTTAACAAAAAGTGTGAAGTTATCTACTTTCGATTTGGATTCAAGATGGAAAGTTCATATGCAAGGGACAATGGAATTCCAAATTGAGGTAGGGAAATCTTAAATTAATCATTTAGTGATTATTTGTAGTAAATTAGTAAATATTATTGCTGTCTTGGGTGTATTTAAATTAAATAAAATGGCAGATAAGTTAGAGAAATTGAAACGTAAACGTTCCTCATTGAGATCGTCTGTTACAAAGTTAATTAAACTGATTGAAGATAAATTAAAAATTGAAGTTGAGGAAAATTCGAAAAACAAATTACGGGAATTGTATGATTTATTAATCGAAAAGAAAAATAAACTGAGAAAGCTAGACGATGAAATACAAGAGTTAATTCATGTTAACTTAATTGAAGAAGATTATAGTTTAAGTGAAGAATATAGTGACAGATGTGTAATTGCTTGTAGTCAAATTAAGCAATTTCTAGATGAGGTTACCACAGTACCACCAGCGCAGAATTCCCAAAATTCTGATTTAAACCAGTCTAGTGGTAATGGAATTTCACAGATAAGTTCCAGTTCTAGTGGAAATAGTACGCTGAAATTACCAAAATTAATGATTGATAAATTTTGGGGAGACCCCAAACAATGGCATGAATTTTGGAATAGTTTTGAAACTTCGATAGATAAAAACGAAACGCTCTCAAAAATACAAAAGTTTGCATATTTAAAAACATTCCTAACAGGACAAGCTTCGAATATTGTTTCAGGCTTTGAATTAACAGAAAGTAATTATGATAGGTGTGTAGCTTCACTAAAAGAGAGATATGGGCGAAAAGACCTGATAATTAATTCATTCATGAATAAAATTCTCAATTTAGAAGCCGTTAAAAATTCTGCGAACGTAAAGGCTTTACGTAAATTGTATGACGAATTAGAAGTTTCGATACGTAATTTGGAAGCTTTAGAGGTAACTTCTGGCTCATATGGCCATTTACTAATTCCAATATTATTAAAATTAATTCCGGACGATTTAGTTTTGGAATTTAATCGGAAAAGGGGATCGAAAGATAAAGTTGAAGTTTCGGAGCTAACACAATTTATTAAAACAGAAATAGAATGCAGAGAAGTTTCAAATTTAGTCTTAAATGAAAGAAAAAATCATGCACCTCCGCGATTCGAGCAATCAAAACATGAAACTAGAAAATATGTAAAAAATACACCCACGGCTGCATTTCATACTGCTGTTAACCGAAATTGCATCTTCTGTAATAATTTGCACGAGTCATTTAAATGCGAAGTAAATGTTCCTGATAAATTAAAGAAACTAAGATCCGAAAACCGATGCTATTCTTGTTTTAAAAAATTTCATACATCAAAAATGTGTAGAAATAAAACTAAGTGTAATAAATGTAGCGGAATGTATCACAATGAATCAATTTGTACTAATAAATCCCCTGTAAACAAAAAGTCAGAACTAAATTCCGAAAACGAAACTGAATCTCTGACTTTGAATTCTGAGGAAAGAAATAGAGTTCAAAATTTAAAACTGATTACGTCTGTTCCTCAATGTAATAATAATAATGACTGTAATGCCAGGGAAATATTATTACAAACTTGTTCAGTTTATGCTTGTTCTAAATATAAATCAAAATTAACTAGATTAATTCTCGATCA
This sequence comes from Stegodyphus mimosarum, assembly GCA_000611955.2. NCBI lineage: Eukaryota > Metazoa > Arthropoda > Arachnida > Araneae > Eresidae > Stegodyphus > Stegodyphus mimosarum. Next base: position 229,827 of record KK112406.1, read on the forward strand.
AGGCAGTCACAGATCTTTTATAACGAAAAAATTGGCCGACTATTTAAAACTTATTCCAATCCGTTATGAAAGACTTTCTGTTTATTCATTTGGTGCAACTAAGGCAATAAATCATTCCTATCCGGTCGTTGAAATAGAAATTCGGAATTGGAAACAAAATAATAAAATAAAAATTGAATGTTTGATCTCGGATGTTATTTCCTCGGCGCCTATCAATGTACCTAGTAAGCAAATTGCAGACTTCATGGAGCGTTTGGGTTTGCAGATCGCCGATTGCTCTGGAAGAAATAACACAGATGTTGAAATATTAATTGGAGGGGATGAATTCTGGAATGTTGTTTATTGCGAAAGAATTAAAATATCTGACGGACTGTACGCAGTCAGTTCTATGTTTGGTTGGGTGGCTGCAGGAATCGAGAAAAATAAAACCAATAAAAATTGTTCTGAAAATTTAGCGATAATGACAAACACTGTTGTGTTAAAAGATTTAAGAGGTTTTTGGGAATTAGAACACATGGGAATTAATGATTCTAATGAATATTCCGATATTGACTGCGAAATAATAGACCAGTTTGAAAGAAATTTACAGTTTAAAAATGGTAGATATGAGGCAAATTTAATCTGGAAATGCACTCCGAATAATCTAGGAAATAATTTTGAAGTAGCAAAGAAACGATTCGTGAACCTTCAAAATAAATTAAGTAAAACTCCGGAGACCTTTAAGGAATATAAAAAAATAATTGAAACCCAGATATTAGAAGGAATTGTTGAGGAATGTCCTAATAATGATACAAATTTGGGATATTTTATGCCGCACCAAGCAGTGATACGATCTAGTGAAACCACTAATGTAAGAATTGTATATGACGCTAGCTCAAGAGCTGTGAACACGAATTCGTTAAATGATTGCCTTGAATCGGGACCTAATCTAAATCCCAATATACTAGACGTCATGTTAAAATTTCGTAAATTTAAGATAGCGTTTTGTGGAGACGTTGAAAAAGCCTTTTTGATGATAGGAATTGCAGAAGGTGATAGACAATTTCTAAAATTTCTTTGGTTTGCTGAAAATAATGACTCTTTTAAGATTATGCAAATGTGTCGCGTAGCTTTCGGCTTGACTATATCACCTTTCATTTTGGCTGCTACTATAAAATATCATATTCGGAAATATAAAGATAAAATGCCGGACAGTTTCGAAATGTTAAACTCTTCTATCTATGTTGATGATCTGTATTTCGGAGCAGGAACGGTTGAAGATGCATATCGGTTATCTGCAGATGCGGTTAACATATTTAAGGATGCTGGGATGAATTTCAGAAAATTAAGAACTAATTCTAAAGCATTAAATGATTTATGGGTCTTAAATGGAATAAAGGAATTAGATAACAAATTAACTAGTGAATCAAATTTTTTGGGCATGATTTGGAATTCCATTGAGGACAGTATAAAGTTAAATTTAAAAAATTTAATTGACTTTTCTACAGAGAATGACTTTACTACGAAAAGGAAAATTGTACAAAGTATCGCCCAAATATACGATCCATTTGGATTTATTGCACCCTTTGTTATTCGGTCGAAAATCATTATTCAAGATATCTGGCGTTCTGGTGTTGACTGGGATGAGGTCCTTCTTGCAGAAATTAAGGACAAAATTAACATTTGGAGGAATGAACTGTGTGATTTAACTGAAATATCGATTCAGCGAAATTTCTTTGATGATGATCCAAAGAATGTAAGCCTTCATCTATTTTCGGACGCTAGTCTTAAAGCATATGGGGCTATCGCATACTTCAGATATTGTACGAGTGATTCAGAAATTAAAACTTCTTTTATCATGTCAAAATGCAGGGTTGCACCTTTAAGATCAATCACTCTCCCTCGTTTAGAGTTGATGGGAGCACTCGTGGCTGCTCGAATGTATAAATATTTAAAGAAATTGTTTGGTGATTTAATTGAGAATGTTTACTTTTGGAGTGACTCTGAAATCGCCATTACTTGGATTAAAGGTTCGCCAAATAACTGGAAACCATTTATTGCCAATCGTGTTACGGAAATACAAGGTATATGCCGCACAAAATGGTGGAACCACTGCGAAGGGAAACAAAATCCTTCAGATCTACTGACTCGAGGAATTAGTGCTCAGGCACTAGTTAAGAATGATTTGTGGTGGCATGGGCCACACTGGTTACGTTTTCCTATTGAAAACTTTCCGAAACAAAAGAAACTACAACCAAATTCAGAATCGTTAGAGTCAAGAAAAGCTGTTACTTTGATTGCACCCGTAATTGGAAACGAATCCCCAATTTTGGATATAGGAAAATTCAGTTCTTTACGAAAATTACTCCGAATTACTGCCTACATGTTAAGATTTATTGGGAGGCTTCTGAAAAAGTCTACAGAAAATGGACCTTTAAATGCGTCTGAGATTGAAGCAGCAGAACTTTATTGGGTAAAAATCACTCAACGAGAATTGTATCAAGTGGAAATAACTAAGCTAGCAAATGGAAAAACAATTCTCGATTCTTCTATATACTCCCTTAATCCAAAGCTTGATGAGGAGGGGGTTCTACGATTGAAAGGTCGCATTCAATTTGCAGACTGTCACGAGAATTTAAAACACCCTATTCTGTTACCCTCTAAATGCAAGTTCACCGAGTTGATCATCATGGACTCGCATGAAAAGGTATTCCATGCTGGAGTTAATTCGACGCTAACTCAGATCAGAGCCAAATACTGGATCATAAAAGGAAGGCAACGTGTTAGGACTGTCATCACCAAATGTCTGATCTGCAGACGTTATAATGCTCGTCCTGGGGTACAGGATATCGCTCCACTTCCTCCGGACAGAATCCAAGAGTCGCCTCCATTTGCTGTGACCGGGTTAGACTTCGCAGGCCCATTTTATACGAAAGATAGCCAATGTAAAGTTTACATGCTATTGCTAACGTGTGCAGTTACTCGTGCCTTACACATAGAGATTGTAACTGATCTGGGCACTGAAAGTTTTTTACTAGCTTTCCGTAGATTTCTAGCTCGAAGAGGACTGTGTACCACCGTGTATTCCGATAATGCCAAGACTTTTATAAAGGCTGATAAGGAACTTAAACGTATTTTTAAAATTTTGAGTGACTCATCTGTGAAAGAACTGTTTTCTGCTAGAGGCATTAATTGGAAATTTATTATTGAGAGGAGTCCATGGTGGGGAGGGTTTTGGGAGCGTATGGTACGAACCATAAAATCCAGTTTACGCAAGGTTATTGGTCGATCATCCCTTACTGTTAAAGAACTTGAAACAGTGCTCATTGAAATCGAGGCAATGATTAATTGTAGACCAATTACCTACGTATTTAGCGATCCCAGTGAACCTTCTCCACTAACGCCTTCTCATTTTCTGGTTGGTAGACGATTGCTATCTCTACCTGGTAATAAAATAACACCAGATAACGTGATTGAATCAAGAAGTTCAATTATCAAACGATATAAATACCATCAAGATATTTTAAGTCATTTTTGGAAGCGTTGGAGAAAGGAGTATCTTTTGAATTTGAGATCTGCCAATATTTGTCCTCCAAACTCGAATGCATCACAGTTTAAAATCAATGATATTGTCTTGATTCATGACGATAAACTTCCTAGAAATCTCTGGACGATAGGTAAAATTTTGGAATTAATGCCAGGCAGAGATGGTAAAGTAAGATCCTGTATAATCAAAACACCTACTGGTACTTTAAAAAGGCCTGTACAATTGTTGTATAATATGGAACTTAACTAATATTTCTAATTTTTATTTTTAGGTTTGATTTTCCTGATATCTCTGATAGGTAACATTTAATGTTTAGTAAAATTTATATGCTTAAATTTATGCATGCTTGTTTGTCATATTTAACCAATTTTCTATGATTAACTGTCGAAATATTAGTTGAATGTTTCAGAATATATTACTGAAAAATGAACTCTCCACCGAGTTCAGGTGGGGAGTGTTGAATAATTTGAAGGTAGAAAAACGCTAGAGGGCGCTGTTGCCCATGTTAATGTAAGAGAAGAAAGTTTGCTTCTGCTGAAGGCTGCGGCCTAAGAATACGTTCTGTATATAGTTCATTAAAAATTATGTAAAATGTATAAAGCTTTATGAATCACTGAACCACCAAGATTAGATTTGAGAAAACGCATTACTACAGTCAGCTACTATATTCCTTAGCAGCGGATCCAGGCAAGATCCTTGAGGACAGCCTCTACTGATACAACGTGAGTGCGCACCTGCGTCCGTTGAAGCTTGTATGCTGCGATCGTTGAGGTAAATATAAACTAGGTCGAAGAGGATCTTTGGACAATCCATGTCCTGTAATCTCTTGAGTATATCGAGCCACCACAACGAATCAAAGGCGCCCTGTGTGTCTACTGAGATAATGAGACTGAGCTGATTATTTCTCCCGTTATTTATTATAATTTTCAGGAAATGCAGTAGGGCTTGATCCACCGATCTCCCAGGAACGAAAACATATTGGTTTTCACTGACAGTGTTTCAGACTTTGAAGGACCACTCTCTCTAGAGCTTTTGCCAGGACGGGCAGGCGATAAATGAGCTGATAGCTTGCCGCAACATTAGGGTTCTTGTTTCATTTTAGGAAAAGCATCACCTCGGTAAGTTTCGTGCCGGCTGGGAAATGTATGTTTTGCCAACACTCTGTTACGCACCTCAACACTAATCCAGGATGTGTGGTGCTTATGAGTTGCAGAATGCTACTGTCTATTCCATCAGCCCCTGAGGTTTTATTCGGGTTTAATACTTTTACTATGCCACTCACGTGTTTGTCGCTTGATAGAGGTTCTAAATTTATCTTCTTGGTTTTATAATATTCGGTTCAGCTATCTCTCATATTTTTTTGTGCGGGATTATCTGTGTCTATGGCATCAGGTCTGAAGATATTATCCGGAATGTGAGCGATTACTTCTGTGCTGGTTGCTGCTCAATCGCTTATTATGGCCTAGTAGGGGTAGACATCTTATTGGAAGACAGTTTCAAATTTGAGCAAAATTTTGTTCTTTTTACAGACATCTCTGTGCTTTCGAAATATCAGTGCGAATGTCGCTCTTTCTGTAGGTTCTTTGCAAGCTTTCGGTGCCTTAGTGCACGGACTTGGCCGCGTTATTCCGTAAGGGGGGCAACACCATGAGGAGCGTTTGTATATACGATATATCACGTTAATCATCCAGTGACTAACAGGAAAGCATTGCCATTTTTTTGGCATTATATCGAAATTAAAAATTTATATCCCCGACCTCATTTTAGAGCCATTTAATTGTTTTGGTGCGCTCGAACAGTAGAGTTTTAAATAAATGTCTGTCTTAATTTGAATTACAGTGTCAGTTCATCTCTGATTTGAAATGCGCACTAAGATTGTGGAACGGCGAGTATTGCGATGGGTTTTTACCAGAGAAAAAATATACTTAGTGGTCTGCTAAGTTCTGAAAGATAAAGTTGAAATTCTGGCACATTTTGAATCACTTACTGTAAAATTTGAAAATCTCAAGTCTATGGATGGCAAGATATATTAAGACCTTCTCGTCAAAGAAAATGTAAGTAAGCCAATATTGAAGAGTATCTTATTAAGGAAGACGAGTATGCTCTTAAGTTTTATAAAATTAGTGAAAACGTTCAGTTTTTAGAATTATCTGAAAATGTTGAAGATGATCTCATTTTGTGATTCTAGAAATCTTCAAGTTCGATTACCTAAAATTGGATTAAAACAATACGATGAGGACTTCAAGGGTTAGATTGGGTTTGGGTTTTTTTCAATTTCATACTCATGAATCTCTTACGGATGAGGATAAATTTGATTATTTATTTCAATGCAAGAGGCCAAATTTATTAGCTTAAAGATTATTAGAAGGTTCCCACCTCTCTAAAGAGAATTATGGAAAGGTTATTGAGCTTTTAAAGTCTAATTGTAGCTAGGAAGAGTTTCTAATTGAATATTACGTGATAGAACTCTAAAGTTAAGTATTAAAAAGGAATGCATGAAATCTGCAGTTTAATTGTACGATAGTTTAGAAACTCAGTTGAGAGCATTAGACTCCTTAGTTATGGGAAAAGGTAAGTACGCAGCTAATGTTATTTCCCTTAGTCGAATCGACGCTTCCAGAAATAACATTTAAAACTTGTGATCGCTATCGTATTTCTAAGAATATTTGATATTTGTGCTTTAAATTATTCGCCCTGCATTACAGAATTGCTTAACTTTATTTCTGTTTGCATATCTTGCAAATGATGGTTAAAATAGTATTTAAGAAGTTTTATGTTAATTAATCAGTTATTTATAATTTCAGCTTTTACTGTAACTTGTCCTTTCCGTTTTCCTCACCAGAATGCAAGTGAGTAGTCTATATTTAATCTGAGGTTTGGGATTTTAAGACAGAGCGTGTTTCTGCCTTCGCGTGTGCACTACGGTTGTTAGTTCCCTGCCACCTCTTATAGTTGTAATTATTCGGCCTTGCAATCTGTTACTGTCGAAACTTCAAATTCTAACGCTCCGGCAGAGTAGCGAGCTAGCTTCTACGATAGTTATCTTCTAGGATAGCTATCTTTGACTACTGTTCCATGTTTAACTCTTGATAGTTCTATTTACACTTATGTCCATAAATTAAGGATAATGCAAAATCAGGCAAAGGAAGAGTTAGAAACAAAACAAATTTGACTGATTTGTAAAGCTTATTTATTAAACAAAAGGTAAAGAGCAAAAAAGATGCTATATGTTTGATATTATTAAAAAAATTAGCGATTTTTTTCTCCCTGGAGCAAATTGCAAAAAAAAACCTATTTACAAAAAACCACTATTACATGGTTGGTATGATTGTTAATACATTGTATGTCTCCCAGACGATGCAATACAATCCGTACAACGCCTAGGCATACTGAGTATCAAATTATTGATTTGATCTTGGGGGATATTACACCACTCAAAAAGCAATGCTCTCCGAAGTTCCGGTAGACATGTAGGAGGAGGTTGACGGGCTGCATATCTCACACGTGCTCTACTGGATTGAAGTCCATACGGGTGATATCCTCCGATTGAAAGCATTCGCTTACGATGTTTGCATGGTGAGGACGGGCGTTGTCATCCATAAACACAAATTGTGCGCCTATGGCACTCCGAAACAAACGCACATGTTGTTCCAGAATGATGTCCCGATATATTTGGCTTGTCGTGGTTCCAGTTTGAACATGCAGGTCAGTTCTGGAACCCAGAATAATTCCACCCAAAACGAGCACTCCTGCACCACCGTAACGGTGTCGTTCAATGATGTTTTATTGGTGGTAACGGGTACCTGGAGCTCTCCATATGAAAGTCCGGCGAGAATCAGACTGCAAGCTAAACCTGGACTCGTCGGAAAACATCACACAAGCCCACTGTTGCGGTGTCCACAATGCATGCTGTCTGCTCCAGGCTAACCGCTGGCGACAGTGAGTTGCAGTACGTGGAACGCATCTGACAGGTCTACGAGCATATAGACCAATCTGCCCTAAGCGTCTGTACACGGTCTGCCTTGAAATTGTCGTACCAGTGGCTGAAGAGAGCTGACGAGACAGGTCTGAGGCTGTGCTCCGCCTGTTTCTTTTGGCAGTAACTGCCAAATACCGGTCCTCATTCGGTGTTGTAACTCTGGGGCGACCTGTGCTGTAACATCTACTCACATTACCATCATCTTGGAATCGTTGCCAAAGCCTGGAGATGACACTCTGGGCAATTCCAAGTTCGTCTGATATTTCCAGTTGGGTACGCCCACATTCCAGACGGTCATTCTACCACGTAAGAAATCATCCAAATGCGTCCTTTGTGTCATAACTATTCGGTTATTGCACTGTAATGCTTATAAAGCGCCTGCGAACAATTTTACTTCTTTGCCTGTATTCCTTATATGTCACTCTCTTACACTCTCGTCATTGTGACATACCATCGGTGTCATCTGGTTACTTCCTGAAATTTGCATACGATTCTTGAAGATGTGTGTAGTGATTTTACAGGTGATATATTTATTTTAGAGTTCGATTTCCGCGTGACTCCGAATTATCCTTAATTTATGGACATGAGTGTAGTTGCATCACCACTAATCTTGGCTTATTTTGTAGCACCAGACAGTGCCGCTGTGTTATAAATTGTGTTTAAATAAGTATGTTATTTTTTAACCTTTTGACGATTTTGTCGTTGTTTCAGACATAATAATAATTCGCTTCACGCCTACTAGGATTATTGGACTAATTAACTTTACTAGATTAAAAATTTCTCATAAGTTATCTCTATTAAATGTCTTTCTCTAAACGAAGTGATTCTTGGCAAAAGCAAATTCAGATCTTTGGAAAATACTGTTTAGAAAGAAGGTAACTCTAGTTTATTTACGATTCATTTTTCATCGAAAATTAAAGTTTCATTCCCTTTACTGTAACAAGCTTTTGTTGCTTTTTAGTTAGGAGTATTAAAAGATGGCTTGAAATAATTTTAATAATAGCGATGATATTTTAATAAGTGTAAAAATTATTAAATTTAAAAGTACAAAAATATTAGTTACAGGAAGCCGAAATGTTGAAAACTTAAATTTAATGCTTTAAAAAAATACAGGTGTTCTTCTTGAACGAGAAATTCAACTTACTGAAGAGAAACGAGAATGAAGAAAATTCCTTTTCAACTAATAAATACCATGAAGTGACAGAAAAATTCATAAACAGGAATTTCAAGTTATGGAAGTTTTAGTATATTTGATTAGAAAAGCAAGAAATTTCTTAGATGTTTGACAGATCTCTTTAATCTTAGGAATTCTAAAAACGTCACGTACACTTTATTTTGCTTTCATTACTAATCTTTTACGCGTCGCATATGCTAGATCCTTTTTCGACCAATTTCAAAAACTGTGCTAGAGGATTATTTATTTGCTTTAAAAACGAATCAGAGGTAAATAATTATACTAACAAAAATAAGTGTGGAAATAACTGATGCTACTTGCTTTATTCTTAGTAATGTTAAAACTGTACTGAATAAATACGGTATTATTCTGTATTTTTTGGGTAAATACCTTTTTTCTGTTTCCCTATTTAGTCTATTTTCTTGTGTCACGAATGGAGTAAAAGAAATTGGGTATGTCAGATTTTTCTTGCATAACTTAAACATGCTAAAATACTTTCATAAAATATGTGTTTTTGAACGGATAATGAACAAAGGCAGCGTAACTTAATACTCTTCGAACAGCTGTTCAGATAAAATATTTCTAATCTGATGATATGTAGCTGTAGCTATAGTTAAATTCAGTTATAAAGGCATAAATTTACTTATACTTCTCTAAAGACAATCTACTAAAATTTATTTCTTGAAATTTTAGATCCTAAGAGAAACTTAGGATTATTAGTGTAAAATAAAAATTGGTTGGAATGCCCTTTAGCCCACTGCTTGGCGGCGATTGTTTTTGAATGAGCAATAAACGCGCCAACATGGGTAACTCCGTATATCCGCCAACATGGCTGACTGGGTATTTTGAAGCTACGGAAACATTGCCTACATTGTGCAATTCGCTGATGTTTTTTTTTAAGTTAAAACGGAACGCTGTGCACATGGCATTTTCTTGTAATTTATTTTCGTTATTTTAGCTTATTTTGTTGATTTGTGTACGTTGTTTGCAATTCGCTGAAGTTTTTTTTTAAGTTTAAAAGGAACGCTGTGCACATGGCATTTTCTTGTAATTTATTTTCGTTATTTTAGCTTATTTTGTTCATTTGTGTACGTTGCCTACATTGTGCAATTCGCAGATGTTTTTTTTAAGTTAAAACGAAACGGTGTGCACATGGTATCGTTTGTAATTTTAATGCCCTTTTAAAAAAAATTCCTTCTTTCTTCGATGCCATTTTGGTTACGTTTTCGCGGAGCGTGTCGGGAAGGTTATGTAACGGCATAAAATGTGTAAGTATTACAACATAAAATGTAAATAATTAATTTAAACCTAACTGACAAATATTTTAATGATCATAATGTTCGTTTTGCATATTATTTTATTATCTTTTTGTGGCAACAGTTTCCATACTAATTTATGCTTTAGAATTCTATGTTTTGTTTACAATAGGTTTTCATGGAGCGTGTCGGGAAGGTTGCAATTGAAAAGACGTTTCGCAGAAACGAGCCGAATTGGCGATTTTCAAAACATCGCCAAGCAGTGGGCTAAAGCGCATTTTCGCCTAAAAATTTTCTTTGAGAAAACGCTAAATTAAACTTTTGCTTTAGAATAAACTTTTAATAATAATTTTTTCTAACTCAACTGCAGAGCAAATATTGCTCATGTCAACGACTTAACAAATATTTCAAAAGCGTTAATTGTAATAAAAGTTTATTTGAAATCAATGTTAAATAAACCGTAACTATACTAATAAATGCTTGATAAATTACTAGAAAGCACTCAAGGTTATACGTTTAGCTATGTATGCGTTGGCATTTCATTTCATGAGAAAACGGGCTCTAACGTTTGACAAGGGGGGAAATTCCTAAACAGCCTCATTCATTTCTAATTCCTCATTAAATTGCGAGAATTGAATACTGAACGCGACTGGGTAAGTTCCGTGCATTTAGCCGCTGTTCAGCCAAGAATCCATAAATATAAGTGTGTCTTAAGATTACCGTGTGTTTATGTTTATCACACAGGCCTTGTTATTAAGATCCTGAGTTCTGGTTTATTCGACCTCCATTCAAATCCAAGCAAACGGGTTAGTTATGTGTGTTCTTTCCATAGTTTTCTCTGTGTGTAGTGTAATTACGAGCTAATTTCCCTTTTGCAGTCCACCGCGAAAGCATCTCCATTCATTAGGTAGATAGTTCTCGCGTGATTTCCCATATTGGCCAAAGCTTTGCTTATGGGCTTTATTTTTCGAGTGTAGTATCTTCAGTTAATGATAGAAACATCCCAGTTATGTGATTTATGAACAGGATGTAGTTTAGAATTTACGAAAATTTTGCAAGGATCTTCCAGCGATGAGGTTATACAAAGAGGAAATGGCGAAGTGTTTCAGACTGAAGTTATCGCAAATAACCTTTAAAATAGGTATAAAGAGAATGCTGTGGAAAATAGGTATAAAGAGAATGCTGTATATAAGGTGGTCTGTAAATTACTGGCTAGAAACATTAATTTGTTTCATTTGTCTTAAGCCCAAGAAAATTCAATATTTTACAAAAGAACAGAAGGAACATAAACCTGGATTAAAAGAAAATAAATTTTCAATTCTCCTCAGAAACATTAATTTAAGAGATTTAAAACGAATACGCTTATAATGCTGGAAAAATTTGTGACTTCTCGTCTTCCTTTTACCTATTATTTGCAAAATTTAAGTTTTTTTTACCAATGTATAAAATTTTTAAAATGCTTCTAAAACAATAAAAGAACAAAAATTTTAAAACCTTTGGTAGGAATATACAGCGCTACATGATAGCTAGCCAATCTGGGACTATTAATTATTTTTTCACTTGAGATGAAAAAAGCGATTACTGACGTAATAACACGCAAAACGGGAGCAATGGGCAATAATTTGTGTGGCATAAAAGCAGAAACTGGGTTACGTATGGTGGTAATGTACGGACATTTTAAAATTTCTTACACAAGTTTTGTGAAGTTTTGAATGATACAAAGACATTTTTATCTGATCGCTAAGGCTATTCAAGTATAATGACGACTTAATTTTGTTTAATTCTGATACAGTATAGCGTACTATTAAAAAGAATATGAAACGTCTTCTTGTCTTATTAGCAGAATATGAACTATTTTCCTTTCTACCTATATAATAAAGATTAGTTTCAGTAAGTTTATGCGTCATGTATATCACAATTTATTTCGCCATTACGTGAGCGAATTACGTATTTGGTTTATTGTCCATAGAGCTATGTGAGTGATATCTATATTTAAGCGTGTTTTGTGCCTACTGTATGGCCCATCTGTTGCAAACCACTAGAAACATTACCTGTGTGATAGCCCAGGCTGACGAGTCCACTATTCTTGAATGGGTTTCATTATATTATGCAACATATATTTTTTAAATATTACCGTTGTCATCTAAGAGGCCTAATCAGAATGTACATATCTAATAAGTCAGCATTCATATTGCAAGAGCTGACGGTTAACATTAATCAGAAAACCAGAAGGGAATCAAAAAGGGCTCAAATGTATATTCGACGTTCATAAGAAATTGAAAGTTTCGTATTCCTGCACATCAAGTAGTATTAAATATTCAGAGAATTTTAGTCTCTTTGCCTAAACATAAATAGAAACAACAGAATTAAAAGCTTAGCCAAAATATATGACTATTATAAAATAATGTATTAAAATTTATAAAATATTTATTTGCTTGGTAATTTTGAAACAGGCTAGAAAAATAAACAAAATGTTAGTCTCGAAGTGTTATAGAATAGTGAAATCACAGCCTATGAATACAAATTCATACATACACAGTAGGAGTTTACCTTTGTTGATGAGGAAGTGTTAGTATGTGGTTTTGTATCATTACAAAATCACCGCTTCATAGCGTGGTATCATTGAATAAAAATGCAGATTATCTACATAACGTCCTAAGCACAGAATATTAATTAATTTCATATATTTTGCGAAGAAAAAAGTATTTTTTCTCCTAAATTACAAATTGTTGTGACGTGTGTAAATGTTAATGCATTTTTACTTAGTGAACTTTAAGCATTACTCTCCGAAGATCCATAAACAATAGTTTAAATTCAGTTTTTATTTGATCAGACATCCTTTTCTTACAAAAATATATTGTATATTTTCTTTGGTAGTATCCAAACAAAATTATAGAAAATTTTATAAAAGTTTTACTTTTATTTATAATATCCTCTTCAAAACACAGAAACAGGGAAATATTCTTCTTAGCATACATTCATGCAAATTTACTAGCTCACTATCAGTTTCAGACTTCAAGAGTGTTTTTCAGAATAGTCATAAATTATCTAGTGTACTATAATTCGCTTGTTAAGTTCGTTATTTTTTTACCCAACGTAAATGATCAAATGATATTTATAACAATGACTTTCCAAATATCTACAAAGAAAATCTATGATGTATTGCTTTGTACATAATTAATAGGGTAGTATTCATTATTTGTATTTTTAAGATAATATACAAATAGTTTACCAGAATGTACTTCTGGCCATGGGGCATTCTGAGTTTTGCGTCATTCGTGAAAAACGCAATTCCCATCATACCGCTGAACAAAGGATTATCAAGTCCAAATGTCAATATCCCGATATCGGTAATATATAGTGTTTTAGAAATGTCTTTTATTATCTACAATAATTCCCAACTATTAGTTTTACATGCTTAAATTTGAAATCGTTTTGTAATTTGAAGTTAGAGAGAGTATTAAAAAATAAAGATCTGAATTCTTAATAAGTGCCTTTGTTACTAGTATTAAATCACTTTTTTTTGGTAAGTTATTAAAATTCGAATGAAAAATTAAAACGCTTAGGTCACACAGAAAGCTTTGAAAATCAAGCAAGGTGAAAGATAAATAAGAGATTTTTTTTATTCCGCACAATGGCAATATTTGCGAAGTTAGACGGATGAAAAATATATTGAGTGCGACGTAACGTAACGTAGACTATAAGAAATTTAGAAAGAATCAGCAGTTGTGGATATGAGAAGTGTAATAACCTGATTCAAAACATAATTAAATTTGTACTCTTAGGCTACTAACAAAACAGTTACGCAATAATGACTACCCCAGGTTCTGACTATTATTAATCAAACTTGCATCTTACGCTTTACTCCTGTAAACACAAAAGGCAAAATATACGTAATTTTCAAAAGGATTTTTCAATAGTTGTTCTAGGTTATTTATTCTGTTTACAAATAATTCATATTAACTGATGTAAAATTAGTACAACTATCAAGACTACCGTTTCTTCTAGTTGATTTTGTAAATATAACTGGAGTCCTGAGTAAGAGCAGGGAGCATACTAAAAGCTATGTTCGTGCGTGTGTAGAAGATACAACAAAGATAGAAGGGTTAAAATTCTCCTTTATTTGCTTATCGATTTTACAGACGTTAACGTACTTCGGGATACAAAGACCAACCACTTGTGGCCTGAACGTAAAAGAATATAAGACAACTAACTAACTAAAATTTAAATAAGAGCTAAATTTTAATACTTTACACAGATGACTTTTAACTTTCAAGAAGATTAAACTACTAGCCTTAAAGGCGGCTAGTAACTGATGGCAAGCTCATGTGAAGCCTCGTAGCAAGAAGGCTCCATCTCCTTCTACTCCACTCTTGACAAAATGCCACAACTTAAATACTTAAACGTTAGCAAGTACAATTTGCATAAACATATTCACGCGGTAATTCTGTCCGGAAGTGGAAAATAAGAGATGATAGCAAAGTTTTAAAATAAAAGAAACGTTATTTAAACTTAAGATCCTTACATACTTCCCGCCAGATTTAATAAGTTTGAAACTAACGTCTAAATGACCTTGTTGTAACCTTTTAATTCTAAATTCTAATTCTAATGAGAGGCCAGTATTTTACAACAACTCCTCACTAAAACTGTGCAACCTAGAAATTATGTAAAAAGCAGTTTTACAACATTTTCTCCAGGGACAATTATTCTTCATCACCTAAAAAGGGGGATTTCTTGTCTCTTGTCGGTAGTTTGATCAATTTGTCAAGTAATTTAAATGGTAAGTAACATGAACATGTATATTTTTTCTTCTAAAACTCCATTCTTATTTCATTCATACCATTATTTAATTATCTTCCCGTGTTCTCTGACATGTGTTGTAAAGAGAGAAATATCAAACACGGGCGTGTCTATGTACAAGTGTTCAATACTACCGCCTACAATCAAAACACTAACGTGTTAAAATTCAACATAACAAAACCTCAGAACACACCTTACATTCATATCTGAAACTTGAGGTACTATTCTAAAATAGGTGGTTAACTCTGCAGTGTAGCGTCAGAGAGCGTAACAACGTTCATTCATTCCAAATTTAGCACATATTCACCATGCGTTAAGTTACATTTATGCAGTCACATTCTTTTAACTCAGTGGTTTTAAACTTTTTCATTCATATAATGCTTTCACTTTTAACACATCAGTGTACTTCTTAAATTTTAACGGAACAGTTCACATGTATATAAGAACACATGAACATGCCAATGCCTCTACGCATTTGAAAACATACAGTTGACTTTCTCCTATTGAAAGCAAGTGCTATTTCTTTTACATTTAACGAGTGCATTTCACACGTCCTTCAGACTAAAATGTCTTTGGTACTTACGTATTATGACGACTACCTAGGTATCTCGCCAAATCCGGCGACCTTTGTATGTTATACACGTTAAGCCTAACATTGGTTATAAGCGGGATTTGAACCCGAGCCCTTCGGCACGGCAGTCGGCGACGCTAACCACTATACCGGTTGGGCGGCTATTAAAAAAAGGTTAACCCTAATATAGGTTATAGAGGGCGCTGAAATAAAGAGTCAATATTTTCTTTTCACCAGTTTTAAGTAAGTTAACTACACAGTCCAGTCACATTAATGTGACCACCACGTACTTTCCATGTCAGAGTTAAATAACCAATCACAGAAGGCAGGTGGCAGCACAGTGCAGTTGAGCGTATATAAAGGGTGTGTGAGGGCTTCGGAAAACATTTCAATCGTTGGCGTAATGCAGAAACGAAGCGATTTATCCGACTTCCAAAAGGGCATGATCATTGGCTTTCGGGCCAAGGGTGGAAGCATTTCCGAAACGGCTGAGTTTGTGAACTGTTCGCGTGCCGCCGTGGTAAAAGTGTACCGTGCATGGCAAAATGGGACTGTCCAAAATCAGCGACGTGGCAAATGTGGTGCACCACGGGCCATAGATGACAGAGG
>KK112406.1:255905-277369 GCA_000611955.2 Stegodyphus mimosarum
GTGTCGCTTTTTCTAAATCTTTGGTTACCTTTGATATGTAGCGACCTTGATGGAAGCAAATGTTTAAATACGGTCTTTTCTGCTCACGTTACATAGTAAGCAAGTGTTATGAGGTAATTTTTGTTTCAGTGCTGTGCTAAGAATGAATTGAGAGAATTTTGAGAATCCAAAAGCTCTTTTTCGTCATGTTATGCTACTTTAAAAGAAAAACAAAAAGAAACCAATTTTAAAACGTTTCTAAAATCTGAGTTATATATAGAAAAAGTTCTGTTTCTGATGAGTTCGAAGGTGGAGTGAAAAGTTTAAGGGCGAAAGTTTCCACCTTGAATATAATGCCCGCTTCGAATGACCGTCTTCTGTAAACAAGGACCTATTTAACAACCAGTCACTGAAAATGTAAGTTAAGGAGTTTAGAAACTGCCAGACAGAATAAATTTTCCCAAAATTATAAAACGTAATAATTAAAAAAAGCCTCGTTATGTAAGCTGCTACGAAGTATAGGTACCCCATACTTTAATAGAACTTACTTTCTCAAGTTTCTACATGTAATTCTTTGTTGAAAAACATAAAGAAGCTCTTTTTTAAAATAATTCATTACTGGCATTGATAAGTAGATGTTGTATAACAATATTAAAATAAAAATATCATGGCGTAAGTAAACACACTTCCTCATATAACATCATGTGGTGGGAAGCATTATAATGGGCCAAGAAAGCAATTGTATATTATGAACTGTTGCCATCAAATCATACAAATTTGGAAAATTGCTATTCCCAAATGCCAATTTAAAAAGCAGAAATAGAAGCAAATCCCCCAGAACTACCTAGTCTTCTAGGTGTTGTCTGACATCATGACAATGATGAACCCCACATTTAGATTAATGTCAGACAAAACTTAATTGAGTATGGCTGAGACGTTTTGTGTCACGTCTCATATTCACAATACCTTGCCATCTAGGAATTTCATCTGTTCATGTCAACTCAAAATTCTCTGAATAGCCTGGAGTTCATTTCTTTGCTGACTGTCAGGCAACATGTCAATACGAACAAACCTAATCACTTTTCTTAATAAAGCAATTTTTCAACTGTCTGAAAAATAGCAAAAAGTCATGGAATGAAACAGTGCTTATGTGAACTGCTTCGTTTATATTTATCATCGAAAAACCGCAGAACATTTCGGATGACATCATATAAGTATGTTAGTTTAAAAATTTTCAAGTCATTAAGCGCGTCTCTGGGAGATGGTGAGAAGTGCTTTTTTGGGCTATCGTTATCAGTCTCAACAAAGTCTGACTAAAAGTCGCTGTTAAAATTCTAAATTCTTCATAATCCTAAAAGGTAATCAGATAATAGATTACGCGAAGTAGCAAATTCCAATTTCCCGAAGTTCTGCTACGAGCAAGTCCGCAACACAGAATTACGAAGCCGTAATCAAGTGAAAATATTCGATGAAATACAATCTATTCTTAAATAACAGAGACAGGATCTCTGCATCGTACGTCAAGTGAGAACAGTCCGGAAAGGTAAACGAATGATATATTATTGAAAGCAGCGGTTTTCTAGTTGCTCAAGCTCCACATTAGTTATGAGTTTACAGCCTAATACCATAGGAAACGTAATTTGTTCTTAAGTTGTTGAAAGCAGGATCATTCCATAGCAGAGCAAAATTAACAGTACGGTATTGTAACCGGATAGTAATTCTATATCCGCCAAGCGATTACACCAAGCCTTGGTCAGTTATTTCCTTCGCTTTCGACTGCACTTCGTAGCAACTCGAACCTCTTTTGCTCCAGGAAATCGTAAAGCTCAGTTTTTTTTCATTCAAATGGAAACGTCCACCGAACAGTTTGCCATTCTCATCTTTTCTCACCCTCTTTTCGTTTTTGTTTTCACGTATTATCTTTCCTCTGCTTTTTTTCTCTCCCTTTCCTTTTGATCTCAAAACAAAATTATGTCTATCAAACCATTCACACTAATCGTCTAACTCTTTCGGTTTTCGTATTTTTCAACCCTCCATGCATTTTCAGTAATTTTTCCGTTTCCATCCATTTTCCAGTATTTATAAATTTTTTAACTATTAATTAAATTTGAGACTAAATTCATCACACCTCTCGTCATCTTTCATTGGATGAAGTATATACTGCAACATTAATTATAAACCAATCAGGAACCGAAAGAAATCAGGGACGAAGATAAGTAAAGCTACGATTATCATGCAATGCCAGAAAGAGAAATCTGATTTTCGAGTGTAACTCCTTCGACCGGTGACAGCCCCAATTGACAGTACGAGAAGAACAACTCTTGCAAATGTTATACCACGTAAACAATTTATTTATTACTTTACTACCTAGTTCAGGGGCAGTTTAAACCAAACGCTGAGGACGAAAGAACACAATGGAAAAAAGATTAAATCATAACCTTTTCTTCCACTCATGAAAAGTATTTTTCGTCTATTCTATTTATTTTTTCTAATTTCAGGCGCACCACTTGAGATTAGAAAGCTGCCCATTTCCTCAAAATCAGCTGAATCTGCACATTTTTACATAGTATCGAACCTTTATTAGCGCAGAAACCGCAATGAAATGTTAAATAACTAACTAATTAGAACCTGTAAAAATAAAATTTCTAAAATTTTACAATAGAAAACCAAAAAGAAATGTGATCCTCTATTTTTCTTAAGGGTTCATTTGTCTTTATAGCTTTTCTCTAAAACTTTCTTTTCGGCACTCGTGAACTTATCTTATAACGGACAAAGGATTTTTCTTCTCCTTTCTGCCAAACAAATCGAAAACAGAACAATTCTGTCGTAGGAAATCTGATCACCCTTGATTGTTGTATAACACAACTAAAGACATATCAAGAATAAATTACATAACACCAATAAGCATTATGTTCTGCATTTATTTTTTTATTTCGGCTTCAATTTAAAACACCATACACTCACATTTATTTTATGCGATCTCTGTCTAAAACTTCAGATTTGTTACTGACTACTTGTACTATGAAATATATTAATATAAATATATATATATTCCCTACGCAATGTTTATTCATATACCCTCAATCGTTTGGATAACAAAAAAAATCTGTCACCTATTTTAAATCCTGTACTGATATATGCTCGTAATTTAATTCTTTAGTTACCTAAGTGCATTTACTCCTTTATCTAAATATATATAATTACCCTTTCTTTCCATTATATCAGTGTTTAAATAATAATAAATTTCAAGTTGAAGATTAAACAAATGCACTTGAGACTACATTTTTCATTAAATGAGAAAATTTACTCGTATTAAATGATATTCGCAGCTAACGAAAGAAGCAAAATGCACTTCGACAGAGGTTAGACATTTTCCCTAGAACGTTATAAATCAAATGATTTCGTGCCGAAGTCTATAGCGTGTAGAATTATAAACATCATTCATTGATTAGAATAATGCAGGAAATGATACGTATCATTTGAATTACATTATAAATTAAATGGTTTAAACTTTTATAAAATATATTAAAAACAAGTATTTAGATTGCTTAAAACTCTCAGTTTATTAAATAACAACAGATTTAGTAAATTTTAAAGATAAAATAAATTCCTTAGCTTTACCGAAAAGGAGATGTCTGAAGAGCGATATTTAAGACTAATTAAAGATATTCTGTTTTGCTCTCTTGCAACACTTGCCAAGTGGCAAGGCTGATAAATACATAGCAACAATGTAATAATTTGTACGGTAGTAACGTGTGATCTATTGTCAGTCAGGTAGTAGTGATCTATTGCCATGATCCAAAAGATTTTTGAAAGACCTCTGCAAAGATGTTTCATAAGTTTTGCATTAAAACATTTTTGTCATAATGTTTCTGCTCAGTTTTGTTATAAATGGTAAGTCATTTAGAAATGCTACTTGTTTGCCATGGATTTTATTGCGTGCGTCAGAAGCTTCTTGCATTGTTTTGCTCGCGTGTATTGTGAACTTTTACTTTGAATAAATTCGTACTTGGATGTTCGTACTTGGATGTAATGGTATTTTTGTGAGAAAAAGGTATTTCAGCGCTAGTGAATTCAAACGGCTTAAAAGTTAAACTTTGAAAACAAAAGCTATTAAATATATTCTCAAAGCTGCCCAGATTTTGGATAAGTTTCTGTCTCTTACTTTTAGAGTAATTAACTAAGATTGCAATAGGTTATAAGGTATATCTCCCACATTCTTAGCGTGCCTTCGTGGTGTAATGGTCAGCACACTGAGCCGGTATTTCAGAGGTCCGTGGTTCGATTCCCGGCGAAGGAATTGCATATTTTTCATGTCTCCTGCTTCCAAAAAAACCTAATGTCACTACACTGGCCCCCGAACTAAAAGGGTTGTCGATGATGACTCTCTACACCCAGGATTTGGCGACTAGGTCCCCTAAAACCCTAGTCTCCCTTTAAAAAGGGGAATATATAAGGTATATCTCCCACATTCTTAGCGTGCCTTCGTGGTGTAATGGTCAGCACACTGAGCCGGTATTTCAGAGGTCCGTGGTTCGATTCCCGGCGAAGGAATTGCATATTTTTCATGTCTCCTGCTTCCAAAAAAAC
Source organism: Stegodyphus mimosarum (assembly GCA_000611955.2). NCBI lineage: Eukaryota > Metazoa > Arthropoda > Arachnida > Araneae > Eresidae > Stegodyphus > Stegodyphus mimosarum. The sequence continues at coordinate 260,475 of KK112406.1, forward strand.
CTAATGTCACTACACTGGCCCCCGAACTAAAAGGGTTGTGGATGATGACTCTCTACACCCAGGATTTGGCGACTAGGTCCCCTAAAACCCTAGTCGCCCTTTAAAAAGGGGAGTATATAAGGTATATCTCCCACATTCTTAGCGTGCCTTCGTGGTGTAATGGTCAGCACACTGAGCCGGTATTTCAGAGGTCCGTGGTTCGATTCCCGGCGAAGGAATTGCATATTTTTCATGTCTCCTGCTTCCAAAAAAACCTAATGTCACTACACTGGCCCCCGAACTAAAAGGGTTCAACCCCTTCGCACGTTTTTGTGACTCACTATCCCAGTGACTGACAAGTTGGGCCAAAGGGATCTTACAAGGTAAACAAAAGTAAGTTACAGTTTTGCTTTTACAATACTATAGCAGGAATAACGGTTCCATATATGCAAAGACTGAGAGAAAATTAAGAATTCTGTTAAATGAATTTTCTCTTTGTGCTAGATTTTCAAATTTCCTTTGAATTCAGAGAACTGTCACGTTAATGGACTTTCACTGAATTAAAATGTACGATAGTTTCTTAAGTTAGCGTTGTAATAAAAGCAATGAGCTTAAACTTTCATAGGGTAGAATGGAATGATCATTTGAAAGTTTTCAGAATTTTCTCCTCTACTATAGAGATACGTTTTGAGAGAAAATGGAAATTTATCGAAAAGGCATTCCTATGTTTTTGTCCATAATTTTAGTTTTTCTCTTAAATAGTTCAGTCAATTAAAAATATATGTGTGGGGTCTCTCAACATAACGTCTTAATTCGTTTATCATTTAAAATATATCATAAATCAAGTTCAGTTAATTCCCCCTACTTCCCTACGGGGTCATTTATTTTATTGGCTGAGATTTATTCCCTGACAATCTTGGCCGTGAAGGTATTTCATACCTTCAGGGCCAAGATTCGAACCCAGTTATTACTTAAAAACTATCCGAGGGAGCAGCGTAACGGCCAGTCTTTTACACAACGGTTTCAATAAACTTCACACCTCTCGTGGCATGCCTGAGAGATATTAAATTATCCTTCGCGTTTGCTAGATGGTCGTGGCCTTGCGGCAGAGGTGATTAAATGACTCTTTCCAAAGGAACTTTTGCGAATCCTCTCCTTCCTCCTCATGCAGAGTTGAACATATGGGATAAGCCATGTAGTGGACAAATTTAAAAGTACGAAACATGTATATATTACATTACATCCTCCTAATGTCTGAAATAACATACTACGTATTAATGCAAAATAACCGATATACGTTAAAGTTGTACGGAACATTTCTGCCCTATAGAAAGCCCTACATTTATAGTAGACAGTAGCTGTTCTGAGTGAAGCGTCCTATTGCGTTTCATAAATAGTTTTAAATTAACCATGAGCATTTAATAAAACTTACAGAATCTGTTAGAATGAAAATAATTCAGGTCACATAAAACATTGCGAAAAATATTTCTCTATGAGCAGTACAATGCATTTTTCGAAAAACCACTCTTTATCTGAATTTATATACATGGAATTTCAACTTCTCATTGCAGTAGAACAATTTATGATTAATCATTAGACTTTTAATACAAAGATTTAAGCTAGTTCTTTGTAATATCTGTAATTTAATGCAAAATATACTGAAATTTTCATGTCGACCACCTTCTCTTGGTAATCACCTCTAAAATGCGCCCAGCATTTACTAAGCCATAAATAAACACTAGAACTCAATATCGCCGCTTTAGAGCCATCATTTCCAGAGAAGACTAAAATTGTCTGAAGACATGGGTGGTATTTTTAGGGCGATTTCATTGTAATATGAATAATTCCGCTGCAAAACGAGAACAGCACATTGAGATATTTATTTTCTAATCTTGTCTATTACAATATATGTTTTCTGCAACAATAAGAGTGCAGTGGCACATTCACCTGTCTACCCGACGTTGTTACCCATATTCAGCTTTGTACATAATTCTGTATTAATATTTACATAAATTTACAATTTGATCGTTTGTTTATCAACTGCCCATATATTTAAGTAATACATTGTCTTCCTACATTAGATTATTCCTCAGCTGAAGTTTAACTTTGTTCAAACAACGCTATTATAGTTTTATTTTTCCGTGATTTGCAAGTCTTCTGTATATCAGAATGTCCTGACACATTTAACAAGTTACAAGCTACATTGGGTTATTTCAACAGAATTTAACTCACTGCCATTGCCCTAGTATCTCCCGATGATTTGGAATCTAAACTCGTCGGCTAACCCATCGGTTGGAGGCCAACTCGAGCGGCGACCAGTCTTTGACTACATTGAAAATTAAGTATCAGTTAGTAACATACTGTTGTACAGTTCTAACATTATAGACTTTATTACGCATTAAATAATAATCACAAGGCATTTTATAAATTTCATTTCGTAGAGCATCAGTGGATAATTTATGTTATTTGATTGTGGTAAAGCTCATTCAGGTCGTCTGTCTAAGGGCATTAATACACTTTCAACAGAAAGCACCTCGTTTTCACATTACACATAGGAAAATATGAAATTGCTTATGAAGGTGTCAGACCATTCTGACGAAGTTTGTTCTAGGTCGAAATATTAGAGTTCACCAGAGTTATCCAATCAGCCACTTGTGGGCCCAACAAGACATCAGAATTATCAAATTACAGAGCTAAAAGAATACTGTTATATGCTAAATAACTTATTATGCCTTATCGAAGTCACTTAATTATGTAACTTGGATACTTTATATAGTAATTAATACAACGCAATTTGAAATATTTTTTTCTTTTCATGACTTTATCATGCAATTGCGTGACCAAAAATTCTTAAGTAGATGACTTTATAATTATTAAAAAAATTTATTAGTTAGTGTGCCTAAGAAAAGTACTTCACCAGATACTTGGTTTCTAAGAAAATTACACGCAAAGGCCCAAGCATGTTCATTCATTTACTTCTTTTAAATGTACACTGCTCATATGTTGTTGTTACGTCTTACTTGAGTTTTAGGACATTAAAAACTATAAATGGCAGGATAATGTAAATGCGAATAATAAGTCCAAAATTTAAATTATCCAAGAAATTATAATTAAACGGATAATGATTTGAAATTCCTCGCTTTCAGAATTTAAATTCACTGTTAAATTTTGAGGGGTAATAACTGTACATTAAATTTTACAACAAATATCAGTTAAATGATTAATAACTTAAATTTTCAAACGAAGCCTTATTTTTATATTCTAGTCTATCTCGTTTCGTATTTGACTTCAAAGTAAAAGCATTAATACTGGAATAAAAGTTTTTAAAAACTTTCTTTTCTTGTAAATTTTCTTGACTGCATACACAACGTCTTGCTTTCGTGTCTGTTCCATAATCACCTCTCCGTTAATCACACATACCACTTCCCCATATGTTCCTTGAATGACGGCGAGATGATAGGGCTGTTAAATGGCACCGGGCATTTAACCATCCTATCATTAACAACATTGCCGAGAATACACCACGGGAGACGGTCGATATTACACTCGTCGGAAAGGGGCAAGATGTCAACTAAATTACCGAGATTTACTCCGGAGTCAAATCAGCACTCGTTTTGATCTTTTCCTTTGACCATCTTATTGGCCAAGTCGATTGATTTACTGTTTTATAGTAATATTTAAAAGGTAAATTTTAATTTGTGATATATATGCAACGCATGAACTTGAAATAGTATTAACATTTTTCTATTTTGTTCACGAACTGGATATTGTTTCGAAAGGTAGAAAACAATTCGATAATTTTGAAATTTGATTTGAAAAAAAGTTTGTAACCTAAACTATGTAACGAAATTCTGAAATCTAAATTAAACGAATCGAAACGAAATCCAGTTAAATCACATTGTTGCTCTATTACGGGCACCTCTGTTAGAAAAAAGTATAAATTGACAGCCTAATGTGTGATCTGATAAATGTAAAATTCGGTAAACAGTCGTCTTTTCCAATTTTCTCTTCGAAGCCAAACCCATGTGCATTATAGTATAAAATTACTTCTTGAAAATTCTTTGGACGTTTATTCTACTCTTGAAAAATGCGCACAAATACATACCATTTACCCAAAAAATGTTTCCTAGTTTCTCCTTGAACTATTATTTCTATTACAGTGTAACAATACACCGTGAAGAGAGAAACTTTACGCTATATATACTTGTTTCTATAAAGCCAAAGTAACTTACTCTAAAAAATTCCTTTACGCACAGGGTTTTTTTTTGAGCTTAAAAGAATTCAGGATAGCATCGAAAAACTTTTCGCATCAGTGAATATTATAAGCAAGACTTTTGGAATCCTATTTTAACCTTCATTCCATAAATGAAATAAAAAAATTGTGTCGAATTGTCAGTCATAAGTGTACTAATCGGGTTTACTAAATTCTACAGATTCAAATTTAAATTTTTAAGTTACGTTTTCTGATATAATCTCAAATTTTAGAATGCATATTTAACTCCGAACGAAAACAATATATTTCACTGCTTTTTCAAAATCTTTGCAAAAAGTGCATTTTTTACTCTATCGATAGTTTATTTAAAAAATGAAAACAACATTTTTGATTCTTTTTTTTATTTTAAGAAAATTTTAATCAAAGTCAAGAGTTATTGTTGAATAAAAGGTCTAAGAATTTGAATGATATAATATCTATTTCCGGTCAAAACGAGAGTTTTAGATATTCATGACTTCAGATAGGCTTTCATAATTTCAATGTTTAGCAGGGTGTAAAACCATGTATACTGGACCTTTATCGAAACGACATTGGTCAGTTCTAAATAGCTTGGGAAAAACTAATAGTCAAATAGTCAGTACTTACTCGGTGAGATCAACAACTTCCCTTAACTTAAAGAAACATTCCTCGTTTAGCGAGATAAACCGAAAAAGTAAGTTCGTAAAATTGTTTAAATTTTTTTATTTTAAAAGGTTTTCATAGAAATGAATGGATAAAAAAAATCAATTTTTACATCTTTCATTTTAATTTATCGTCGTACTTGCAATATAACTTGTTAATTTATATGTACGTACGCAAAATAATTACTATTTTTACACAAACTGGAGCTATTTCTTTAATTATATAAGCTTTTTTGTAATTTCATAAATTTTATTCAGAATAAAACTATTTATGCGCTAGTGGAGGATATTCTGAAAAACCTGTTGTGTGAAAGTTAAAATGGATTTCATATTTTTATCCTTAGAATAAATAAAGTAGATTACTGAAACATCATTCCTAGAATTAAATATCCTGTAGATATATTTCTTTAATTGCAAACATGTTTTATTATTCAGATTTGAAACTAGTATTAAAAGGACAGGGAATTCTTTTCGACTGGCCCAAATTCGAGTCAATTAAATGTAAAATATGTACGTCTTACAAAAATAGAACGATTTGCTCTAACTTTTATATTCCTTTGAAGTGAGCAAAGAATGTCTCGGGAAGAAACTTAGATAAGCTTGTTTTCATTGCATTGACTAAACAGACATAGGCATGCCACGTACTTTCCCCCATAATAGTTATCCTTCTGTTTGCTCGCCAAAATCATTTTCTTTTATAACTTTACCTGGAGCGGTTTTCCGTCTGGAGAAGTAACTTGAGCTGCTGCCTCCCTCATTTTTAAAGCCATCCAAGCCGTTTGCTGAGCATGAGTTGTGCTCATTCTGTGAAGTCCTCCCGCAACGCAATAAGCATCACCGATTGTTTCCGTCTGAAAAATAAGATTATCGTCTTAAAGATTTTTATTAAATTGCATCCCACAGAAAAAGTAACTTTCTGCTACGCTTCACCTGAAAAAAGCATTTATCCTTTAACTCCATTTTAAAAGTGCATACTCTAAATTTCAAAATATTCTATCTCCTAACAACAAAAAGCCAAGAATTGTATTGTAACGTATTTAACTAGATAGAATTTACTGCTTGCAGCATGCAATACAATTTTCTTTATTTGTCTTAGTTGGTATCGTATTTATGTACCTTTGAAACAATTGCTATAAATATATATGTATATCAAGTGCTATACAAAGATTTTGCATAAATGTCGTAAGGTAGCTCAATCACATTAAGAGAAACCATTTGAAACACTTTTATAGATACTTTATGGATACACTTTTATAGATACTTTATGGATACACTTTTATAGGGTTAAAACTGACGAATTTTTACTTTGAAAAAATGTAAAAATATATCAAAGAAAAATTAATATAAAGCATCTATAGAATAATATCATAACATGTGAAATTTGAATGCATATTTATTATATAGTTATATAAACGTTTATTTCATTTTAAATTTAGTACTACTTATTTATACTTATAAATTTATTCGCTTAAGGGTCACTCAAGAGTAAGTTATCCAAATGATATCTAATAATTTCAATTTAATACTTATTTTAAAAATTAATAATATATTGTTTTGAATACTTCTATATGTATTTATATAAGAATTCAGGATATTTCGTTTATTTTTAAATACATGTATAGTTTTTTTTTTTCAAAAGTTGTTGAAAATTTACACAGGCACTTCAAATTTATGCGTTTGTATTTCTCATGTTTTGTAAATTCTTATTTATACGACCGTTTTGCATGTGCGATTACGATTCCGTGTGCGTAATATATTCATAGCTATTAAATAATCCTAATAGATTAGAAAATACTGGATCTCGAAATTTCAAGCAGACAACAATGATGATAAAGTAGTGACAATTAGAGAGGCTTAAAAATGCCTCAGATCTTTGATAGAGAAAATAGACACTTAAACGAAAGATGTGAAAATCTCTATCGGCAGATGTCCTGTATAAGAATAGCTGCTAATTGGTGAATAATGACTATGGTATTTGATACTTAATTTGTAGTACCTGCGCGGGTTCCAACTAGTACTCGGTACTAGTTGGAACCCGCGCAGTAGTAACTCAACTAGTACAATTACAACATCAGTAAGGTGTCACGTCTGATCTGTGCAGTGAATTATCAACACCAGACTAGCTAACCATCGGGCAAAGTGACAGCAGAATTAAAACATTTTAAGTTTATTCTACCTCATTACATGTGAATTAAAATATATAGCAAACATTTACCAGCCAACCTGGACTTGTTTTCAACACTAACCTTCTTTTAGAAAAATTTAAATTCAACAATTTATAGCTAATCTGTACATTGACTACAAGATTATGCAGATCAAGACAACATGTAAAAAAACTACAAGATTACAACGCACTCTTACTAAGCAGGATCTAAATTCGGCCTGAAGTAATCCCAGTAAGAACAATCCTTCTTCCTCTCAGTGGGGCAGCGAAATCATTTCTAACTAGTATTTCGAATAGTAGTGCGAAATCATTTCTAACTAGTAGTTCGAATAGTAGTGCGAAATCATTTCTAACTATCGCACTACTATTCGTAAAATTCTACAATTTATATTAGAGAAAACTTCGTGATGAAAAGAGGCATAAAGAACGAATTAAAATAAATTACATTTCATTCGTAAACTTAAACATAAATTCCCAAAGCTCTGTTAACAGTTTGATGGTTCAGTGTTACTTTTAAATTTGATGAGTATTAATTTGAAAGAGAAATTGTTAAATAAGTTCCGTTTACGAAGGAGGTTTCTGATGTTGCTTTAACAGTAGTGTTACTTATTTTTGTGATTGTATAGAGGGCAATTGAGTTTCGGAATGCGAATAAATGACAGATTTAATTTGTCATCAGATTATCTACAGAGATAGAATGAGAAATGAACCCCGCTAAATGCTACAAACAAACTCAGAAGCTGGAATTCTTTGAATGCCATTTGGCAACAGTTTAAAAATCCAAGTCAAAGCGGTATTGATTTAGAAAACCGTGAATTTAAACAATTTGCAGCTTTTATTACTGAATTAACAAGCTATTCATAACTTCAGCGTTTACTATAACTTCTTTCCGCTTCCTTACCATCAGTGTACTAATAGAAATCAGTGTATTTAAACTGAGGATTTGGGATTGAAGAAAGTGTGTCTCTCGATGCCACGCTACTTTAGTTTATCCGTTCCTGATAAGATTGCAATTATTCAGCTTTGCGTTAACTTCTCGACATTTAAATTGATATACAGGTTAGAGTTTTCTGAGCCAGCTTAGGTTTAAAGGTAATTTTTTAGTCTTTGACTATTAGCCTACGCTTTAATTTAAATTTGACTGTTACTGTCGTCGCATCACCACAAGGGACGGTTGAGCTTTTAGAGCACGAGAAGTGCATCTATTTCTAAGTTCTGTTAAGTAAAAAGGTTGTGTTAAATCTTTTCAAGTATATTCACACACAGCGATAATTCGATAATTAGCTGGTTTAAAAAAACCCACTCGAATGTTATCACTGTTACAGAAACAAAGGAAGAAATTATCATGTTGATAAATAACAATAACAACCCTACTGCAGATACAACCAGGGATGTCGTAGAAGCTAGAACAATACAAAAGTATACTATCAAATACAAAATGAGTACAAAAGTATACTATCTAGCATCTGCGTTATTTCTAAAGTGCAACAGAATTTTATAGACGTGATGACCGCATAAACTGCTAATATAAATACACAATTCAGTTGATATGTATCGAAAAAAATACGGCTATTACGAAATGATTCTGAGAGGTAAGAGTGATAGTTATAGACAAATCTTTGTTGTTCTTAAGATTCTGTGCTTGTCTGTATAGAGAATGGAAAGAGATAACTCAAGTTTCTCAAAATCCTTCACCCTCAAACTTAAATAGTTGTCATATGTTTAAAAAGCGTCAAACTATGTGGTCAAGATACATTTCCAAACAGTAGTTCTCGTATGTGAGCCTCTAACGAAACTGCCTTATATCTCTCACAAAAGTGTTTTTAACCAGCTGCCTTCCTCACTGAAGGAACTGCAAATGCAACTAAGACGGCTTCTACAAGAAAGAAAGCGTAAGCTGAATCTTTACCGATGTCTCCGATGTAGCGTTTTGATAAAAAATTTTAAACCATGACCAAAATTTCCATCTCCGTTTTCATGGACTCTCCTAGGAAAAAGGAAAACAAAAGTCAGAAGCACTACTTGTTTCACGTTTTGACACGACTACCTCTGCACGCTTCGACAGTCGTTCACAGAGAATTGGATTATCCACTCTGAAATGCCTCTTCTCATGTTACGCAGATTATGAAACAAATCTCATATCTGCCTCTTTTAAAAAACTGCGTAAACTTTTCGACATAGAGGCTCAAAAGAACGGCTTAAAGCTTTTCGACTCAAAAAACCTCCTCACTGGGACAGAACTGTATAAGAATTTAAGCACCCAAACTTGCCTCATTTTATTTATTTATGCCGCTTTATCAACAAGATTGGACGAAAATTACCTTTATTTCCGCTAGCTCACGGAATGGTCGTTCTTAAAACTCCACCTACATCATCACAGATGATCTTTGGTTGTGATCTTCGTTTACAGAGTGATGGCTACGCTAAAGTACGCATTGACTGTATTATATACCTTTATCTCTCTAAATGCTATCTAATACTTGATTTGCAGTGCGCTTCAAAACATAAATCGGCTTACTAGAGGCAGAATTAATAACAACTGAATATGAAAATATAAATATCTGGAACGATGCCAACGCAACAAACAGGGAGTTAAAAGATAGGGAATAAATACTATAACCAGAAAACCTCAGATTTAACAAAGGAAAAATTGCAGGTAAATTAAAAGCGCTTTTTCGAGTGTTAAAAAGAGCCCGAATAAAATGTTCTTACTCAAAACGAATTTTATTTTGAGTACAATATAGCACATTACAACAGGTTAATTCTATAATTTGATAATACCGAATAGTTTTACCTTGTCCCTGAAGATTTTACACTCAAGAGCATACATAAAACTCAATCGATGTTATAGCTTTGGGTGAATATATGCTTCGTCAAAAGTTAAATAAATATATGTATATTCTTTTTGAATTACGATCGTTTTAAGCATATTTCTTTCTCTCTTGTTATTATTGTAAATACGCTTATGCAACTGCTTTGGTAGACTTCAGTTTATTTCAAAATTTATACACCTAATTACGCTCATTATTTGAATAGCTCCACTAGAAATAAAGACATCTCTTTTCGAAATGTGAGTATGTTTATATGTGTAGTGTAAATATGAAAGTACTATAAAAAGAGGGAACAAAGAACCTTCCTAGGTTAGGTTATTCAATTATGGCAAAGCACACGAGGGCTATATACCTAAAGGGAGGGATGCCTTCGTGGAGGACTTTCTAGGGGAAACTGGCTCGTATACACGTTACACAACGGGAAAACCACGAAGACGCCCATACAGCCAGCCCATTCGCGGGATTCGAACCTCGGACCGAACTACCAGTGTTCAGCGACTTTACCGCTCGGCCGCTGGTGGGTTCAAGAACCTTCCTAAAAGTTTGTAAAATAGTAATGAAGTAATAATAAATTAGCTTTTATAACTGGTAATAGTTGATTTTCTACTATAAAGTGATTCCTAATTACAAACATATATATAAAAAATACTATCACACAAAAATAAACAACACTTAAACGTTTTGCGATATATCGAAAATTGTCTCCCAGACTACTATTAAACAGTGACTGATTATTTGAGAACCGCAAAAGTAGAGAATTAACGATAAGTATTTCTCTTTATACCAATATTGAACCACAAATTCAAGAAGTGAACTGCTGCATGACATGAAATGCATCTAATCAGATACCATCAATTTTAAATTTTCCGCAAATGCTCAAACAGTCGTTCGGAATATCAGATTATTTTAGATAGGAAATATGGTAATAAACAACAAAGAAAAAATAAGCGGTTACGTATTAGTAAAAAAATCAAGTAACATCCCTTTAAACAAAATCAACTGATATGAAATTAGTAATTTAAAAAAAACGCAAAGTTTATCATTAAATTTAACTGAAATAAACTGTCAATGTCTCGTAATGAACATCTATTTTATGAAAAATCTCATTCTAAATAATAAAAATGCTTTATCTCTAAAAGAAGTAATGCACATTTAGTAACTTCCGAATCTGAATTTGAAAGATAAAAAAAAGAAATCTCACTTCCAGTAGAAAAAAAACGCTTCCGTTTAGTTAAAAGTCTCGTCTCAGAAAATTTAATAGTGTTAAACTGATTAAATAATGGAATAATTAACTCGTTTCATCCACCTAAGGAGTATTTTATCAATTAGCAACTACACCGTCATTACTCATTCAGAATTCCGCAAAGCATTTGTAATTATTGAAAATGGAATTTTCCACTAAAGAAAAGTATTGGGTATTTATAATTGCTTTTCTCATAATACACGTTAATTGGATTTCATTTAAAATTGCTCATTCTTAATTGCAAAGAAAATTTAGTATGAAATTTGAAAATATTTAGATACTCGCTATTTTCACTAACTTTAATCTCATTTTAATGTATGTTAATTGTATTTTCAACTTAGAAACGGAATGCAGTATAGAGCACTTAGTAATTATTTAAAATCTAATTATTAAAACAAGATTTCATTAGAAAATGCAGTTGGCAGTACAATGTTTATTCTTACAAAATACGTAATTTTTGTAAACTACATGCTTTTTTGAAAGTGAAATATTTTACGAAATAAAAATCTACACATTCTAAATTTTCGTAGCTTAGTAAGCTAGAGATACTGGAAGTAATTTCGTAGATTAAATCACCTTAAAATTCAAACACTAATAGTAAATTTTCCCAGTCTTTGGAAAAAGAAATAATACAAAATTTAAAAGTTAACTTAATTTTTATTCCATTGTCGCTTATGAATTGAATAACACAATCTTAAGGCTCCTTAACTACTCGCTTGCTGGAACTTTACAGCATCTTAACTGGCTTTAACTCCAGTAATTCTCTGAACCTCAAAGTCAAGAATAATATCAACTAGGCCGAAAAAACTAAATCTGCTAATACACTCACGTTTGTGAAAATTGCAACACCAAGAAGGAATCGTCATAATTGAATGCAATTTAGTACACAGTTGAGTGGTAGTGGTACAAATAAATGATTAAATGTTCAAAGCAAACAAACAAGAACAAGATATCAGAATCAGTATTTTGTGTGGCCACCACGCGCCGCAATAAGTGCTGCTACACGACGTGGCATGGAGTCAAACAAAGTTTGAATGTCTGACTGAGGAAGAGCATTCCATATCGTTTGTACGCGTACCCAAAGTTCGTCTGCAGACGCAACAGGACGAGGATCACGAGCAAGACGCCGACCAATGACATCCCACACATGTTCAATTGGCGACATATCCGGGGAACACGCAGGCCAAGGAAGAAGCTGTACCTGCTGCGCTGCAAAGAAGGATTTAACAATCCGAGCAGTATGAGGGCGGGCATTGTCCTGTTGAAATACAGCGCCTGGCAAGCTTTGAAGGAAGGGAACAGCTTCGGGCTGTAGAACTTCACGGATATACCGGTTGCTGTTCAGATTGCCCACAATTCGTAGCAATTGAGATCGTCTATGATATGCTATGGCGCCCCAGACCATAACTCCGGGTGTTCGTCCACTGTGGCGTTCGATAATGCACTCCGGAAGGTGGCGTTCACCGGCATAGCGTCTGACACGAATGCGGCCATCATGGTACCACAAATTAAAGCGGGATTCGTCAGAAAACACGACATGCTGCCAATCAGCACGCCAGTCTCTATGCTGATTGGCCCATTGTAGCCGCAGGCGGCGATGGTCGTGCGTTAGGGGGATCCTGTATAAAGGAGTCCGTGCGCGCAGTCCACACTGCAGCAGACGTCTACGAATTGATGAAGCACACAATGAAACACCTGTAGCTATTGACCACAGTGCTGCCAATTGTCTAGAGGAAGCTGTACGGTCCGTCCGCGCCATGCGGACCAGGTGTCTATCATCGCGAGCTGACGTCACATTTCGGGGTCCACTCCCGGATTTCCGAGTTGTCCGACACTCGTCCGTCCACTGCTTCCAAACGCGCATCACTGTGCTGCTGTTACGCTGCACACGAGAGGCTACTGCACGATACGACAATCCAGCTTCACGAAGGCCGATGATTCTCCCTCGTTCAAACTCTGTAAGTTGTTCAAATCTCGCTCTCTTTCGTCGACGAGGCATAAGTACAGATTGAGTTAACGTTTACCACTAGCAGATAACCACCGATAACCATACACACCTCGCTACAGCCGTCTATTTATTCGTATCCATCAGCCGTTCAGAGGGCGCTGCTCAGCATACGCATGCGCTACGGATTTGCAATTCTAATCATTTGCATATCATGCGCTACTTTGCATTTCCTGAAAATTTCAGCTCACTCGCGTAAGTCCTTCATGGTGTTGCAATTTTCACAAACGTGAGTGTATTCAACACTACCAAAACCATGCCGAATGTCAGACGTCCAAGTTTATTCTGATCAGCGCCCACCAGCGGCCGAACGGTAAAATCGTTGAATTATGGAAATTCAGTCTGGAGTCTAATCCTTGCCAACGGGCTTCCTGCACGAGCGTTGTCGTGGTTTTCCCCATGTGTAACGTGTATACGAGCCAGTTTCTTTTAGAAAGTCCTCTAAGAAAGAATCCCTTTCCTTAGGCAAGTAGCCCTCGAGTGCTTTGCACAATTAAGTGAACAAAAGCTTATTCTGATCAGCGATTCTCTTAAGCGGCGGAAACAGCTAAGTCTCTACTACAAGTCGCACCACTTAATTGGAACTTTATTATTTTTAGTCCCATAAACAGATGCGGACCTTATCTCAGTCTTTTGATATATTCACTGAGAAAATTGATGGAAAATATGAGATGAAATTTCTTTGGAATTATACACTGTCACTATCTGCCTACAGTCACTGGTAGATCAGTAGAAGAGCTTTGAATTAATAAGGCATATACATTACAGTTACTCCATAAAAATACATAAAAATAATTAGACCAATCCTTTTGAAGATATGAAAAAACAGAGAAATGATAAAATATACGGATAACTTATAAACCAAATTGACATACAAATAATTGTTGATCAAAGTTCACCTCTTGTGATCGTCATGCACCATCCTTTGATTTTAAAAATTATTTAATATAGTGATATCATACTCCGTGAGTGTAGCAGTTGCTGGCAACACTAAGATTGAAATTTTATCAAATTATAGTGCGTAGTTAGAGCATAGTCGTACAAGTGAGCTAGTTAGGAAAGTGACAAAAATTTTTTGGTGGGTTTTAGAGAGCAAAGGCCTTACTAGTATGGCATTGGTAAGTATGGGCTTTATCTAAGGAAACAAAGATAATTCTTTTGCTCCGAGACTAAGTGTTGATTTCTTTCCAAGCAGGCTGTGTAAATATATAAGCTTTAGCGAGCTCATATCAACGTGATCCTTGAAAATGAGTTAGTAAACAAAAATGTACTCTAAAATATTTTGTTCAGGTAGTGGTTGGAAATTGAGTACCAAAAATCAAAATATCATCTAATATTCTAACATTCGTATTGCATCTACTGACGATAATAATACTGCATTTTTAAGGGATTGATTTCGAATAAGTAAACAGTACCGAGTACTAGAGAGTAATATTGCTAACACTAAATTCGAGATTGCACTTTGCATGATTTTGGGTATGTAATCCGCTAAAAGTGCTGTATTTATAAGGTATTTCTTCCGCCTTCTTGGCATGCCTTCGTAGTGTAGTGGTCAGCACACTTGGCACGTATTTGTTATGTATTACTTATTTCAGTTGTGATTTAAATTGTTTTAAAGATAATGATTTAATTTATTTTGCTTCAGACTTAAAGTTTAATTTGTTTTAATTTTTGGTAGTTGAACTTAAGTTTCTTTGGCTTGTTGAAAAGTAATTGTAGTCATTTAATTTGTTCTCTTGACAGTTTTGGTTAACGCTGATTTTAAGTTGCTTGTGTAATTAATTTTGCTTCTTTACTTTTGGTTGGTTAACTATTTAAATTCTGTCTAGTTAATTTTTTTTCCTAACCTTGGTTGTTAATGTTAATCTCTTGATAGGTTGATCCTTAAGGTCAATCTTTTTTAAAGTTGTTACACAAGTTGGTGTTTAAAGTTTAATTAAGTTTTAATTTTTATTGTGCCCCCTTTTCTGCTAAATTTGGGATCCATATTTTCTGACTTTGGTGGTCGTTTTGGTGTTGTGGAGAATATATAAAAATTTTCATACTTGATTATTGTATTTTAACTGAAGTAATTTTTATTTCCTTACTATGGTGGTCGTGTTTGGTGTTGGAATAAACCCAAGAAAATTATCTTTGAAATTATTATATTTTTATTTAAGTACTTATCAGTATTGAAGTTAATTTGTTGTAAAATCAATAATTAACACTTATCCTTTCAGAAGTATTCCGTTGCCCTTCCAAATAGATTTATTGACTTGTTTTCGATTTCTTCGCCCGCTAGACGGTAGTCTGTGAAACCTCTGTCAACATTAGTTACTTTTGCACCCTGCGGAGAGGCTAAATTTCTACATTACTAACCCTGCCGCAGGGTCAGGGGGACGGGGTGTTTTGCTTACTCGCAGGCTTTTCCTATGCTGGAATGGGATCCCTCGTCGAGGCTAGCAGCGATATTCGCCAAGTCTTGGAGCTCTCTCCACCTTGGGCTGCACCGTCCTGCGTGTTCTTCCCTTGGGGTTGCCGGGCTGTTGGCGGTTTTCCTACCATCAAAAATCGCCAATCGAGCAGTCTTGGCGAATTGAGTAAAAAGGATTGGAAGCTGGCGACGAGAGGACGGACGGAAGACTGACACGCAGCAGCCATTTTTTTGACGGAAAGAGACGGACCTGAAAGCGTCAGCGTTATCAGAGAACCAACGATGTCGGAAGAAATAGACGAGAGAAGGATACTAAGGAGGGCGACGAAAATGTCCAAACTTATCCGTAACTAATTATTTTTTTTCTCTCCTTATAGAAAGCAAGAAAACATATCTACAATGTATTTCTCTATGTTAACTTCACTGTTTGGAACGTCAAATTGAAGTAGCTCTGCGACGTTGGCCGAAGTTTGTTTGTCGGATGTCTGTATCTACAATGTTAAATTCCCTGTTTGGATTGGTATGATTGTTTTTACCTTTTTACCACTCCACCGCCACCAATGTAAAATTCTGTATTAATTCAGTATTATCTTAATAAATTTCCATATTTAATTTTAACTTTCTTGTAATGTTTCACTTTAAATTTAGAACACTGGACCTGTCTACATATTTCACAACGCATTAAATTTAATTATTCTGTTGGAGCACTTGGTCACTATTTACGATTGATTTGAACACTAATTTTACAGTATATATGGTGTTTATCATGTTGTCACAAACTTTACACATTCATGTTATTGAGAATTGTTTATCAAAATATTGACTTATCATTTGGTATTGAACTTAAAACCTATACACAAACTCTTAAGAATTTAAAGCTCCAACAAGAAAATTCCTCCAACAGAATAATTAAATTTAATGCGTTGTGAAATATGTAGACAGGTCCAGTGTTCTAAATTTAAAGTGAAACATTACAAGAAAGTTAAAATTAAATATGGAAATTTATTAAGATAATACTGAATTAATACAGAATTTTACATTGGTGGCGGTGGAGTGGAAAAAAGGTAAAAACAATCATACCAATCCAAACAGGGAATTTAACATTGTAGATACAGACATCCGACAAACAAACTTCGGCCAACGTCGCAGAGCTACTTCAATTTGACGTTCCAAGCAGTGAAGTTGACATAGAGAAATACATTGTAGATATGGTGGCTAGCTTTCTAAAAGGAGAGAAAAAGGAAGTAATTAGTTAAGTTTGGACATTTTCGTCGCCCTCCATAGTATCCTTCTCTCGTCTATTTCTTCCGACATCGTTGGTTCTCTGATAACGCTGACGCTTTCAGCTCCGTCTCCTTCCGTCAAAA
>KK112406.1:277683-326270 GCA_000611955.2 Stegodyphus mimosarum
AAAAACATCCCGCCAACCTGACCCTGCGGCAGGGTTAGTAATGTAGAAATTTAGCCTCTCCGCAGGGTGCAAAAGTAACTAATGTTGACAGAGGTTTCACAGACTACCGTCTAGCGGGCGAAGAAATCGAAAACAAGTCAATAAATTAATTTGGAAAGGCAACGGATTGAATTTGAAAGTTTTGAAGGGATAAGTGTTAATTATTGATTTTACATACAAATTAACTTCAATACTGATAAGTACTTAAATAAAAATATGATAATTTCAAAGATAATTTTCTTGGGTTTATTCCAACACCAAACACGACCACCATAGTAAGGAAATAAAAATTACTTCAGTTAAAATACAATAATCAAGTATGAAAATTTTTATATATTCTCCACAACACCAAAACGACCACCAAAGTCAGAAAATATGGATCCCAAATTTAGCAGAAAAGGGGGCACAATAAAAATTAAAACTTAATTAAACTTTAAACACCAACTTGTGTAACAACTTTAAAAAAGATTGACCTTAAGGATCAACCTATCAAGAGATTAACATTAACAACCAAGGTTAGGAAAAAAAATTAACTAGACAGAATTTAAATAGTTAACCAACCAAAAGTAAAGAAGCAAAATTAATTACACAAGCAACTTAAAATCAGCGTTAACCAAAACTGTCAAGAGAACAAATTAAATGACTACAATTACTTTTCAACAAGCCAAAGAAACTTAAGTTCAACTACCAAAAATTAAAACAAATTAAACTTTAAGTCTGAAGCAAAATAAATTAAATCATTATCTTTAAAACAATTTAAATCACAACTGAAATAAGTAATACATAACATATTCGAGAGGTCCGTGGTTCGGGTCCGTCGAGGGCATTGCTCATTTTTCTTCTTTCCTGCGTCAAAAAATACCTAATGTTTCTATATATTGACAGCATATTTGGCAGCATATCTTCCGACAGTATCTGCCAAATATTTGAAAAACAAATTAAACAATCCTGGACTTAGAATTAAGCTCTAAGGAACCCTCGCTGAGATACGCTTTCTAGCTGAAAGTGCGTCTCCAAGGTAAACTTGATAAATTATGTTCTGCGGATTTCGACAAGCTTGGGCGTCAAAGTTTCATGAATTTTAAAATTCACCCATTATACCAAAAACACTTAAATTCTTTCTCAAATTCCAAAAACACTTACCGCAACTGACAATTTTCGTGATGATATCCTCAACCTTATCAACTGCGTTAACTGGTTGATATACTGTGAATACGAGCTCTGTGCAGAATATGGACTCTGTTTTCCTGATGCGATTATGTTTCTCAACAGGCTCTCTGAACCTTCATTCGATTATCCTGTCAAAAGATTTCCCTAAACAGAAGAAGAGATCTGTTATTAGGGTTTCTAAGGCCTTTCTCTTGTTAAGGGAAAATGACGACGACCGCATGCTTCACTGTTGTGAGAAACAATGATATAGAAGACACGCGTTAAAAATATTGGTTATTAAAATTACGACTCTTCTTGTTGCTTCATTGATAGCCTTGTTATAGATGACATCAAGTTTTGGATGGAATACATCACTTCTGTAGAAGACGCTAGAGAAATACTATTATTACATGTACTTATTTAAAACTTTCAAGAGTAAGCTTGACTTCATTTTCCGTCTCCAGGCAGGGAAAGGCATTTTCTGTAATAAAAATCCTAAATCACATTTTCCAATTATGCTGGCCATCTCTTGCTAAGAATAATATCGTTCATGGCCTGCAACATAGGCTCACCACGAAAAACGGCGTTTTGAGATAAGCGCGTTTAAAGTTTTTCTTTGGTTTTGAAATTCAAGAAGGCCCACGCTTAATGGGGAGATTAAGGAGTAAACATTTCTAAAAGGTATTGTAGGAGTTCTGTTAACGAAACTAATCGTAAAATGATATACAATTTTTTTAAATTATCAGATTGTGTCATTGTTGTCATTTGTTTGACATTATGTGACACTGTCGTGAATTTCGTGGAAATAATTAAGAAAAAGTAGAGACAAGAAATTGTGTTTTATTAATAATATTACTACATAGCGAAATACAAATACAGATGTAGTACAAATTATAAAATGGCTTCTTAATTTTTCAGTGCAACACCATTAAACAAAGTGCATAAGGAAGTGAACAATTTCTCTATTCTTATATAAATTTTAAAATATAATCCATTTTTATGGTTCAAATTTTAGATTGCTATAAAACGCTAAATAACAGCTTGGTATTGCATAGATGGCTATTTAACTTTGTATATCGTAAGATTTCTTTTTAGATATTGCAAGAGATTTGTCGTAGGCCTTTTTTCAGTGTTGGCTCCTGGAAGGACTGCAAATGCTTCCTACATCCAAAGGCTTTTATACTGACAGTTTCGAAACCTGTTTTCTTAACAACGTCTTACAGAAGAAGTAATCCAATGACTGTTTTTTCTACTTCAGTGTCAGAAATGTCTTTAAAGTGTACAGTGTAATCGTTAACATTTACAATAATATTTTGCCACGTTATAAGGTATTTTATCCCTACTTTTAGCATGCCTTCGTGGTGTAACGGTAGCCCACTCGGCGCGTATTCGAGAGGTCCAGCTCGAGTCCCGGTGAGGGCATTGCACATTGTTCACATCTCCAGCATAAAAAACCTATTGACTCTACAGTGCGCCCGAACTAAAAGGTGGCGGAGAATCATTCGCCACCATCACTCAGCATGTATTCAAGAGGTGTCTAGGCTCGAGTCCTTTCGAGGACACTGCAAATTTTCTGTATCTCCTGCTTCAAAATAGCGTAATGACTCTACAACTTCATGTGTAGATTCTTTTACATCAGTAAAGACGTTTGGTGTAAATTGAAGAGTATCAGTAATCAGCCAATATACGTAAGAAAACTAAGGATGCAAAAGAGAACTACTCTTATCTGCCAGTATGGTATTCAACTAAAATATGTCCCAGTGTTGCTCCCCGAAAGTAGATGATGGAATCGGAATGGTCTTAACTCAAAATTAATATTTTTCTAGGTGTGCCAGCTTTGTAGCCCATTATCGACATTGCATGCTTTTGTGGTTTAGAGGGTGATTATTCAGTTGACTGGATTTTAAACCTCTGCCAATTTTCCATAGATCAGTTTTAGAGTTTTCAAAGCAACTGATTACTCTTTTTGTCGCGAAATAAGAAATAAAGTTAAACATTTTCTTGGTTTTAAAATTCAGTATTTTTGTGTCTGAATAAAGGTATGTGTCCACCTTTCTCTTATACTATTTTTGCACTTGATTTTACCTAGGATAAAGTCAGGTACGGCATTTCAGTTCTCGGGGAGAAACGCTATGGAGGAAGAATCAATGGCATGCTTGAATTTGAAATTTAAAAAAGATGTTGCCCTCTCAGTGTATAAAAATTAGAACTAGGAACAATAGTATTAACATCAGAGTACTCTGGTATGCTGTGTCTAGAAAATATTCTTCCTGGCGTAATTTGGCACTTTATAGAGTCCATGCATATTAAAGATCACTGGATAAGGATCTGAATTCAGTTCGCCGACTATTTCAAGTTGTGGTTGTACGTCAGAGGCTTTTTACGAAGATTTCAAAATCTACGGAGTTTTGAAAAACTTGATATCTGGCAGGTTGCGAGGGTTCTGTAAATTCTATAATAGCTGGGTTCATTAACGTTAGTAAAGACTGTCCCTTACTGTTAATATTATAAGAGTTCCGTGTATAATGCCTCATATTTAAATCATCGGCAGTCAAAATAGAGCAATTTATTTGAGATAGTACTGAGAGATTATGATGGCGGATGATATCTGACAGAGAACCGTGTATAGAAACAAGGGGATTTTACTGTATAGGGGATTTTGTCCTCCTAGAATTTCTTGCAGGCAGTTGCTTCGAAGGTGAGACTCCAGCAATACATTGCGTGCCAATTTCCCATGGTTTTTGTCGACTGATGTGGCACTACCTCCTTAATTTTGCCTTCTGCTGCATCTGAGAATTTAAAAATCATGAGTCCAAAATTTACCATGTGGATGAACGTGTGGTTCATTAATAAGTTCAGCCCACTGTGCTTGCAAATAGTAAGCAATTTCGATAGCGTGTAATTTAGGAGACTTCCTTTGAAGCCATCTGCGTTAAAGAAGGAGATATATAAGTTGCAATTCTTAGCTCTTTCGTTAGTTTGAAAGCTGATTGATTTCGGTTCAAAGCCATAATAATCTCTTGGAAAATAAACGAAACCTCCCATTTCTATTTGAATTTTATCTGCTAAGGATATGGTATCCTTTCAATTTTGAAGATGTTCGTTGAGCTATATAGAGACTTCCTTGAAAGTTGAAATTTTTTCTCGTCTCACTTGTCGTTTCCAAGAGAACGTTTGAATTTAGCTTACAATACTTTCGGTACCCTTTTGTGTGGCTAAGATGCTGTTATTTGGCTTGCTAGTGGTTAGAATTAATTTCTCTTTTTCGCCGAGAGCTAGGAAATCGTAATCCTTGTTGTTAAATTCCTTAAGGCCAGAACTTCTACCTCTGAAAGAATTTGGTACAGGGTTCCATTCGTTTGGCTTAGCTGTTTCCTTATATACTTCCATATGAACTATAAGCCTAGAACATGTGTTATCATGTAGATCGTTATACCATCGCCTTTTAGCATGCAAACTACAAAGTACAACGGGAAGTGCTTATATTTCACCAACTGACATATTTGTCTAATAATTCACTTTGTAAATACCTTGTGTAAATTAAATTACCTTTAATATCTTCTATCGTTGTATTTTAGGCAGTTACTTCCCTTATCGACATTTCAGAATAACTGCCTTTGTCGGGCTTTCCGAATGGTTTTGTTTTAGTTTTATTTTAACTACAGCAAAACGTGCGAGAGCTATATGTCAAAAGGAAGGGATGCCTTGTTGGTCGACTTTCTAAAGGAAACTGGTTCGTATTCACCTTACACATGGAGAAACCCACAAAATCTTCCATGCAGCCAGCATCTTCGCTTAGAATTGAACTCGCATCAAATTACCACTGTACAGTATCTTTACTGCCCACTGTTGAGCTCCTTTCAAAATGTGTAACATATGCATGATACGGAATTTGCTTTAAGTCAAACATACGGGGAATATTTCGATAGTCGTTAGGATCTTATGCTTGAATGCGCAGTTAATCGTTTTTAATTTCCCTTGAAAATTAGTAAAAATGGTTGGTCATTGGGTTCAGAGGTTGGCCGTTGGAAACTAACAGGTTCACTGTCTGGTTTCGCTCAAGGGTTACTACTGAAGTCTCAGTTTGTTTTTCCTGGGTTCCAACAATAAGTTGTTCGTGATATCTAATTTTTTTCTCATATACGGCATTTACTTTCATGGCACTTATATACTTCTTATTGGTTGGCAACAGAGTGTTAAAAACTGAGTTGCATATAAACGCACACAATTTTGTTTAATGAACATGATAACATTCTTGGAAATTTTCTCTTATAACATTTGCATAGTACTCAAGAGTGTCTACATTAAAATGTCTTAACAATGAAGATGCCATTTTCGATGCGCTAAGTACGCAGATTATTCGCGAAAACACTATAGCCAAATTTGGAAATGATCATGCAGGGTTACTGTTTGCAGCTAAGCATTTATATGGTTTAGATCTGCACTGTAACTTCTTTCCATTTCTTAACCAGAATGTAAAATCTGTTAAAAGTATTTAAGCTTGTAACAGATGGAGTGACTCATCCTTAAAACCGCGCATCTGCTTTTCGGTCACGTGATGCGTGATTCACAAAACTATAAACATTTCTTTTTCCTTACAGTCATGTGACTTAACGAACGTTAGTGGAGGATTTGGAAAGCTCAGAGCGAGCTATGTAACTTAAAACGCTCTTACTTTATTTCATTCTTATGTGTTAAATCATTAATAAATTAGTGTTCGTCGTACTTAATGGTCTTCATTATATATATTAAAGTCCCGAGATTACTCTATAATGAATAAGAATAAATATATATGTGTATGTGTTAAAAGCTAGAGTTTTGATTGTAAGACATAACGTGTTTCTGCTAGTTTCCGATAAATTTGCATATCTTCGGCTTTGTGTTATTGCTGCAACATATAAGTTGATGAACCGGCTAGGTATTCTGAGCCAGCTTAGTTTTAAATAAAATTGCGTAATCTCCGACTACTAGCCTACTTTTTAAATTTGAATTTTACTGTTTTTTAGTTACTTCTCCACAATTGGAGGTCGATCCTGTTAGCACAAGGACTGTGATTGTGTTAAAAGTTGTGCTTAAATAAAAATGTTTTTGTTAAAAACTTTACAAGACTTTGTAGTTAATTGTAGACACAGTAATAATTCGCTTAACGTCTATTAGGGTTTAAAACTAGTTTATACTTCCAAAACAAACCAAAGTCTATAAATATAAAGTGCCCCTCTAAAAACAGCACCGGCCTTTGCTCCTTCTGAAGAAACGTACACTGCTTCTAAAATCTAAACCTTTCTGCCAGATCAAAATCCCACTGAAAAGCAGAAATGCTGTTAAGTCAAAAATGTCCTACCACTTACGATTCCGCCCCTCAGTTTAGACTATGCCGCTTGATATAATATCTGCAAAATCCTCTGGAGTGAGACAGTATTTCCTTTGTCATAGCCATTAAAATGGTTTTTGAAGTATAAATATCACAAAATATGTATTATTAAATATTGTGTTATTGAAGGTTTTACTGCAAGATTTCTACTTTTTTATATTCTGCAGTATTTGTTTCCTTAATTAATGTCACAATCAGATTTCATTAATAGTTCATTTACATGGAATAATGGTTTAAACCTTTATCTTGCAACTGTTAAGAAAAACCAAAGTAAATTTACTAGTAACATACCGATTTTCGTTAAGTTGAGGAATAAACAGAAAGTTCATAACTCAGTATATGACTCAAATGAAATATGGTGAAAATCTTTGTGAAATTATGTAACTCAAGGATTTTTAAAATGCAATCAACGCCCATCATAATGACCTTTCGCGTCCTAACCGGAAAAAAATACTTATAACGAGATGTAGCTGCGAAAAAGTAACTTTTAACATATTCACATCAGTTGAGTCTTTCTACACCTATTATTATAATAGAACGGTCGTAATAATGAGCGGTTTTATAACAAGTATCAACTGTATTTTATTTTAAACGCATTTGATTTTAAACATAACACATTTAGGTTAGATATCATATAGACAGATATGCATACATATACCTAGATAGTTATAAATTCATACATATTTTATATAGATATACAGATTAAAAACATTTTCTTTCATAACACATTTAAAGGTAACACATATAGACTGCCCCGTTAGTCTAACATAAACTCACAAAAGTTAAATATAGATAGAGCTGTTTCACATCTAGACAGATTTTGCTTTGCATATGAAAGCGTTCTTTGATCTTCGTAATTTCCTTTTTAAGCGATGTTAAAAAGAATAATTTTCTCGCTCTTACTTCCTATGAGAAAATTCTGCCCAGAGAAAATTCTGCCCTGGTTGTTCTCTAAAAGCAAGAACGGTTCATTAATTTTAGATCTTTTCAATATGATTGTTGAATCTCTGTTAAAAATATCTGTACCTGGGAGGAGAGAGAGAAAGAGATGAAGAGTACATTAAATACGTCACACCGCGTAAAGCTCCTAAAAATGCAGCCACTCTAAATTCACGGCGGAGTAAACTGCAATGAAGTTTTATGAGATGGTAGTATATTATATGGCATTTAATGTTTCAACGAAGTAATTGTTTGTAACAGCTAAACATGACATTTATAACATGATACTTAACCTTTAAAATAACTCCAAATAGCAAAAGAAAGAAATTTAGGAAGATTTATTTCTGAGAATTTGGTATTAGTGGAATTACTTTCTGAATGAACCACTTCTTACGTTTCTTCCCAGGTAAGACAAGCACGTCCTTTTAGTTTTATCTGCCTATTTTAAAGTTGTACTTCATTATCCATTATTTATGTTTTTTTATGATAGCTCTCTAAAATTCTCTTGAGAAAACGTTTCTTCTTTATAACACTTCAAATATGTTTTGAAGTAAAATTCTGCTTCAGTGTATTATTTGAACAGCATATTATCTGCAATTTCAGCATTAATATTAAAAGAAATTTTTATACCTGGTGAAAGCAAATTTCTAATTTATTTATTTTTTACGAAATCTTGAAGACCTTTTCTCACTATTTCGTTCACACTTTTCTCTCAAACTTAATGGAAATATATACACGAAAATAATTAAACATGAGAATATTTTAAACTGTTTTAATAATTATTAAAGGTAAGTTATTCTTAATACTTCTTTCAGTTGCATGTGTTCTTTCGATAACCATTCCTTCATTATCCATTTATAATTATCAATTGAATTATAAAATACTTTATACCACTCACTTTGTAAACATCCAGCTCTCCACAAAAGTTATCGAATCGAGTGTAGAGATTATTCAGGAGGTCAATAACCATAAGAGGCGTTGCTGTTGAGCAGATAGATGTAAAACCAACTATATCAGAAAATAGCATAGTAACATTTTCCCTCTGCTCCGCTTTGACTGTTTCACCTGTTTAAATAAATTGCGTAATTAAGTTTTTATTTTGCAATTTAACATTTGAAATTATTTGACATTAAATGTTACTAATAAATGCGTTGAAGAATCTGCAAAATTTATAAGATACTCTCATTGAATGCAATAATATCTAAACGTAATTGCTTACTGCACTTCACTCCTCCATGCATTTTCAAAACAATAAAAACTAATATATTAAAGGAATTAAATATTTTTAGCTCACATAATGTAAGTACATTTTTCTGTATGGTTATATATACAATGCGTTAGATAATTAAATATTTTAATCTCGTAATCATATTATAAACCTCGGATTTTAATTGCAATAGCAAAGATTAATAATTCGTGATTTGTTAATGATTATAACATAACATAGAACATTTTTTTAAATCATAGATACGTCTTAACGCACTAAAACAACATTCTTTATTGAAAAGCATATTTAATTTTTTTCCCAAAAACAGGCACTATTTTGTATTCTTTCGAGACTGGCCGCTCCTAAGGCCGGAAGTGGTGGTTATTTTACTGTAGAAGCACCTAATAGGCGGCCACCGTTACTCCCTATGAAGGGGTGGACAGTTACAGTCATGCCTTCTCCAGGATTCGAACTCAGGCCCTTTGGTATCCAAGTCGGCTTCCCTAACCACTATACCATCTGGACGGCCCATATTTAGTCATAACGTAATTTTAATACTACGTTAAAGAATCAACTGCACTTAAAAACACACTTTATAAATAAGTGCAAAATTGTCAGATTTTGTCACAGTGAAATACCCCTATACATCAAGGAAATATTGAGACTACCCACTGCGCGAAAATATCATTTTTGTACACCACATATTAACATGCATATTATTTTCGCAAGAAATTACCAAGTTATAACTTTAATTCTATTCCTTATTTTGACGGAAGTTTTAAAATATTACTTTAGTTTCCAATCTACGCAGTTTTCAAGTAATTCATACAAAACCTCGGAAAAAATATAAGATGAAACTAGTGCGTACATTATTTTGGAGGAGGGTTTACTTTAAAAGTTTGCGCAAGTAAATCTTCGTACATATAAAAAATAACTAAACATATAATTACATTAATCTAGTCACATCTAAAAATAACAATGGAGTATAAATAAAATTATATTTTTATTTCCTCAGTTATTACATTCTTTCCTATATTTTGCAATACTCTTAGTCCAAAATATTGGCAGATTCTCTTTAAATGTGCATAATCCAAAGAAGATTGCAGAAATACATTTCTAAAAATATCATCATAAGATAAACTGCACTACGCCAAATAGCTTTGCAAGACTTCAAATAGCTTAGGGCTAATTTCAATGAATATAAATAATATATTTTAATGTTTGGTAAAATAATTAAAGAAATATATTTGCAACGCATTTGGCTGAAAATGAAATTATAAATATACTAATATTTTTATAAATCCTACACACATTTCCATAATTATTAATGAAATACTACTTAAAATAATAATTGAATATGATCTGTTGTATAGCTTATTAATTATTTTTTTACATGTCGAACTACAATATTATTCCAGGATGATATACTGCTAATTGCAGTTCGTTTGCAAGGAATACAGTAGCACAAGATTTTTCTTCACATTATTAATCGGTTAATGGCTGCGGTTCTTGATATATGTCTAATGACTTTGATGTTTTTTGAGGCCAATACAAGGCATAACGTATTACCTTTTTCAAATCACCAGTCACTGCTATTTAATAACATCCCAAATGGAATGGCTGATGGCATGGGCTGATGATCATGTGTTACTACACATTCATTCATCGTAAAATGTTATTTTCTGTTATTTTCCTTCTCTACCTATATAATTAATCTTGCCCGTCTTTTACAAATTTCCGTGGGTTTTTGACCCATATCATACCAGTTAGCAAATTATTGTAAGGATCGTATAAGCCTAATTTTCTAACCTTATAATGCGATTGTTTTCCGTGTATGTGACTTTGTCATCATAATTTTTATCCAATTCAATTTCTTAGTTTTACATTTCTGCAACATAAACTGTCTTTCGGGACTTTTAATAAATTTTACATTCTGATTTCGCCTCAGATTATTGGAAATTTGAGCACTGAATAATTGGTAAAGGTAGAGCGAGTAGTTTATGTTGATGGTATATTATTCATGGCTGGTGAATGGAAAAAAATTACCATACTTTCCCATTCTTTTCATTTCTACATTAATTATGCTGTTCTTCTTCAGTATTCCGCATAGCACCAACAAATCTATGAAATTATCCATCTATCAAAGAGACTGATTTCATCAAGTCAAAGAGCACTTTTTTTCAATAACTATTCATTGAAAACTGGAATATTACGGGTATTTATAAAATTAATTTATGGGCTGAAATTTTAACGGTACTAAAAATTCATAAAAACAGATTGACTATTTAATAAATTATTGACAAAGTACTAGAGCACTGTCTCTAAAAAGGCCCGTCTGCACGAGGAGACACATAATAAAGTCATCTTCGCAGATATCTCGCCTGACAGCATTTCGTTTACACAAGGCGATTTTCTCAGTTGCCCTAAGCGATAAAGCAAAGCAGACCAGTCAAAGCAAAGAATGTGATTTGTATCCAACAAGACACCTGCAATTATTTGCAAAATTTCAATGCCTTTATTTTTCGTGATTTAATTGTTGAAACAAGTTGTAATAATATTAATAGAAATAATAAAATGGGAACCTGAATAGCAGGCAAAACATAGCAGTAATTAAAAATGAAAATTACACTGCAAAATACGAAGAATAAATGAAAATTATATTAAAAGAAATAAAAAAACGAAGAGTGAAAGGAGAACATGTAATTGTTAAATGTAATGCGTATTGTGTATATATATATATATGCGTTGTTAATAATTATGCGGTTAGTATGTTTATAGGAGTGGTTAACTTTTAGAGGATTGGGCTTGGAGACTTGTAGATCCAGAAAACTGCAACTCGAGAGGAATCCAAAGCTCTTTCTCATATTGGACGAACTATTCTCTAATATAAAACGAACAGTATGGCATCTATCAGGAAGTTGCTTAAAGAAGCTTTTATAAATGGAAATATATTTTACACGAATTCATACCATTCCAGTCTCATTTCGAATGGATATATATTATCATTCATTTACATAAAAAAAAGAAAAACTGCTTATTGTAGACATAGCATAAAATACAACGTGCATTGCTCAGAATTGGATTTATAATAAAGCATCATTTTAAAGAAACATGAAAGAAAGAGGAACAACAAGTTTTGCCGCTTTACTAATAAGACAAAAACCTAATAAGTATATTTGAATAATTTATATAAAACTACTATTATCATTAATTAACTGATGTAAAATTTTATGTATAGTAAAAAATAAGGTAAATAACACATTTCACGTGTAATAGTTAAATAACGTTGTAAGATCTGTCTCTTCTACTCCACATAAACTATTTCTAGATCCTACAATGAACCTGGCGATTTCTCGCACAGGCGTGAATAAATACCAGCACAGGGGAAGAGTGAAAAGTAACCCTTTATTGAATCAAAGTTTGACAGAAAGGCACGATCTTCGTGCGGTACAGAACACCGTCAACTTGCGGTGGGAACTTAAACGTAGAATATATTTCAAGTCAAATCAAAAATAGAATAGTGCTGGATTAGCACGTTAAATTTACACCTAACAAGTTGACTCTCAAACCTAGTCGTCGACGATAATCCAAAATGGCCAAAAAGCTTACCGGCGTAACAGCAAGGTAGCAACGAAACGTGCGCTGGCTAGCGAAAACACGCTCTGAATAAACTCAGTTTTACCCGTTTAAATACTCACTTCACTTAACTTTAAATTTACATCCTGGCGAGAAAATACACGGGGAAGTTGAGATGTTCAGAAAAAGTATCACAATCAAAATTAATTTTTATGCAAAATAAGGAAAATTCTACAACGCAAAATTATTATCCGTTACATGTAAAAATTTCAATTTTTCTATATTAATAGAATAATTTTAATTACGGAATTACATAAACAATAAAAGAAATATTTCCAGTGGAAAAATCAGAAAGGAACTGAACTGGATCCGAACTGACAATCTACTGTTTTGCACAAAATTTAACACTTCATTAAATGCGCCAAACGATCGAGTTAACTATACTTAGTCTAAGCTTTTGAAAAGTCATTAACTATAGAAAATCGGAAAGAGAATTAAATGCAAACAAAATCTGAGTTTTCTTGTATGCCAGTCTTGTATGTACTTCTTAAAACATGAGAAATAATAATCCCCTTAAACACGAAGAAATATTCTGTCAAATTTGGATAACGCTAGCAAATGAAGTAAAAATGTACATCTATAGTTTACAATAAAAAAACCTCCTGTTATTAAAGTGAACAAATATTCTGTTAGTTCTAAAATCCACCGGAAATTAAGATCCGAAATAAAAGTTTGTTAACACACATTTATGTATTTTTGCATAATGAAACTCGAAAGCATAGAAAGCAAACGTGCGCCAAGTTATATATTGGCGAGAGAAAGCATTCAATTCGTATTCGATTCTCAATTTAGCTACTTGGGCCAAGAGGTCTCATTCATTCAGTTACTGTTTTCTCTTTTAGGAACTGCGTCAAAGTATGCTCTTTTTTTATTGCGTAAATAAGTAAGCTGATGATTTTAGGTCTGACTATGATTCTATGTAAGTTATTCCTTTTAATACTTCAAGTTTTGATGTCTGTGAAGATTGTTACATTAATTTGTGTTTTACCTAAATTAAGCGAAATTCTCATGCTTGTTAAAATAAAGATTTATAGTTATTTTGACTTATGATTCTTTGATGAAATCTGCGCTAAATACAGGAACGTACTCAATACGCCTTAGCGTGCTGATGCACAATCCAACAATGTCGTGTCAGAAATTGAGTTTCTTAAAATAGGAAAAATGACTCACAGTCACGGCAGTTCACGGCATATGTTATTTAATGAGCAATGCCCTAAGTAAGCAGTAGCCTTCATTGCATTTTCGACACGCAGTTTTATTATGTGTCACCAAATAAGTCTCACGCGCCATTGTATCAAATCATGTTCATTGGCGCAGGCGCCATTGACATGTGTCTGCCACGCCGGAGATTTGTTTGCCTCTGTAAACGGACTGGTGCAGGTGACGCAGACATCGAGAGATGGTTGCTCGGAGATATGTCTTTCGTGTAAACAGGCCTATTATGAGGTCTGTCAGATAGGAGATTTCAAAAGAAAATGCATTCCTATTTATGCTGCAACAGAGGAAATAGCGAAAATTCAAAAGAGTCTAGACAGAACTAATGGAATTTTACGAGTTTTTGACGCTCAGCCATAGAAGGGTTCTTAAAAAATAGG
Source organism: Stegodyphus mimosarum (assembly GCA_000611955.2). Lineage (NCBI taxonomy): Eukaryota > Metazoa > Arthropoda > Arachnida > Araneae > Eresidae > Stegodyphus > Stegodyphus mimosarum. The sequence goes on from KK112406.1 coordinate 291,620, forward strand.
AATTTTATAAAATATACATGCGTAGAAACTTAAGTATTAGGCTTTTAAAACAACATACTCTTATTTAAAACTAATGTTCAAAGCTTAGAAAGCAAAGCGGTTTATGATTCGAAAGTACCAGTATGCTTTTAGGCAATTAATTCATCAAAAATATTTTTTATCCAATTTGGAAACACTGCCCAATTTTAAAAACAGATATGCTAAAACTATATAATTGCTTAAGTTATGCAATTTTGATCGACTGGGGAGTATATTCACTTTTCGCTGGGATAGCAGAGAAAGAATATGATATCTATCTACCAACTACCATCAAAACAACTTTTACTCAGCTGGGCATTAACGATGCGAAATCTTTTAAAGTTTTATTATAATTTCCGGGATTAAAAAAGTATCAACATATCCTTTAAAATCTTTTCTGTAACTAGGCCATCAAAAGAAAAATTTATTTTTAATTTTCCTAGTTTTAATTGTTTTTATGTGTCGCAATCCAGAGTAAAATATCATTAATAATTCTGTAGTTGGTCTGATGTTTGGGGAGTAGGGAATTTAGAGGAATGATAGTATTAGAAATTTCGAAAACCTGCAAGCCGCGGTGATACCTAAAACTAGTTCCTATGTTGGAAGAACTATCCTCCGAAACAAAATGAACAGTATGGCACGTACCAGCAAACCGCTTAGAGAAGCGTTTACAAAAGGGAGTATATTTTCCGTGTATTCAGTTCATTCCAATCTTATTTCTAACTTTGATTAGGCGAGTTGTAGACAACAGTGATTGGGGCATAAATCTTGTGTCGTAAGTATTTGGTATTTGCAAAACGGAGATTTCACTTCAGATGAGATTTTTGTTTTTCAGACGAGAACATCAACAGATTTGAGGCCAATAAATTTAGAAATTTGAGTTTTAAACTAACCAGTTTTATACCAATTGAATTCGTCTAGTAAAGGATAAAAATAAGACTAAATATAAGAAATTGTACTTATTTTATGGATTTACTATAATAACTTGACACACATCGTCTTCCGAATTTACCAATAATCAATAAAGCAGTAATATTACCAACAGCAAACAACTATAGTAGAAAATCATATCTAAGTCACTCATAACACGAAAGGGGCTGAAAGCGAAAGCATAAACGGGTGAGGTGAGACATGGTTTTAAAAAATAATACTATATGCTCTGTTCCTTAAAACGGTCATAATGTGGAGGATACTAAATGTACTTTAAACATTATATGTAGATCCTAACCAAGCAAACACAATATCATCTACATATTAATTTAAAATATTTTATCTATAACATTCTCATAAGATATTAAAATGAAATATTCAACTTGATTCTCTTACTCTGCAGTTCTATCTCATTAATTATTCAAATAGCTCTTAAACTTGCCAAAAGGGTAACATTTAGTAACGCTCTAAATCTAATAATATCAACGTCAATTACACACCAGTTATTTAAGATACTAAGCCTTGCTCGTAATACATATCTAAAAATATTTTAAACGGCTACTTCATTCATCAGAACGTACAAAAACCAAAACCTGAAAAGTTTAGAATAAAAGTTAACTTATTATTCTCCAGTTTACTTGCATCCAAGTTTTATTTTAAAATTTGTTTATTTTCCCAAAACTTCTACATTTATTTCATCTGGTAGCTTCAGGAAACAAGATATATATCTTTTCCGAAGCATACAATGCTTTATACATAAGTGGTGTATGTCGAAAGTAATTTTTTCGAGACACAAAACATTCCTTTTAGTTCATTTAACATACCGCTTATAAAATGTTCTTTCCTTAATATGTTAATTTTCGGCTTTCAACATTATTTCATTACATTAAAAGAACACTTATTTTACTATAGTAATGGGAAAGTGTCTTTAAAGATATTTTTCATATATTCTTCAAACAAAAAATTTCTGTGCATTCTTAGTAAGCACAGAAAGTCAACACAAAATTCGGCAGAAATGTGAATCCACTACATTGTTTATATTTTCATGCAATTATCATTCAGTCCCAGAATACTGGAAACGGTGAACAAAACGTTAATTTATAAAAAGATGACGATTTTTGTCAGAATACAATAAAAATAAAATTTAATAAAAATAAAAATAAAGTTTGTTTAATATTTATTCACATTAATATTAACTCAGCTAGAATATGTTAATCTGCTTACTTTACAGTTCATATCAACGTGTCTTAATTAAAAGGTTTACTTCTGAATCAGTTATAATACCAACTTTTCTTTTATTTTTTCATTTGGCGGGAAGGAAGAAGACAAGAAATGTTTCGTAAATTTATTGCTGATTTCCTTAAATCTTCTACAGTTATGATCGCAATGAAATTCGCATAGAAAACAACTCACCGTGCAGGATAAGTGTCTTGCAAACGATACTACACTTGCTAATAACCGTATAAAACGAATTAATAAGAGTATTAAATTGAATAAGAGTGAAAATTCTTTCCAAAATTTTAATACATTCAATACTTTAATAAATTCAATACTCTAGCTGTATATATATATATTATAGCTAGAGTATATAGCTAGAGTATTATATCTAGATATATATAATAGAGTTTAAAAAAACGATATTTTGTATAACTCGTAGTGATTTAGATTAGTCCTCGAAGAGGAGAATAAAATGATAAAGTGCAATTAATATGCAGTATATAAGACACTTATAATTTCCTTAACATGTTTTAATTTTTATTTCCTGATTTGTCATTTTCAAATGTATAATAAAGCAACAAAATGTGTATATTATTAAGCAATGAAAACGATAACAAATCCATAGAAAGAAGGATTATATCTGATGAAAAATTCTTTACATATCATTACTATAGCACACGGATAAACACGTTTTCTATTTCAACAGTGCTTACTGTAAAAATATCTTTCAACAGCTGCTCCGGCTCATAAATGCTTAGTAAATTAGCTAGAGTTTAAATTTACTGCTAGAAAATTAATTTCATTTACGTCATAAACTGTTTTATTGTGAATTGATGTTACTACAATTTATATAATGAATTTGGGTGTGTATAATAAAAGGTTAATAACTTTGTTTTCTCAAATATTAAGACATAATAAAGTGAATTGTTCTTCGGAATTCTAGTTTCATTTTCCGTTTCGAATTATTATAAGTTATTTTATTTCACTTTTATATGAAAAACAGGTAATTCGTACAAATTCTCGGATATTTTTTATATCATCTACGAAAAAACGGGAGAGGAGAAAATGACCGAACTGCTTCCCACAGCTAACACATTTCGCGGATAAAATGGTTCAGCATAGGATAAGGCTTGCATTCTTATGACATATTTAGCTGATGAAATGATGCGCAAAACCCCAGCTTTCCCTTAATGAATCTGTTTTTTCCATGTACTGGGGTATTGCCTCAATATGATAAAGCTTCTTTTGCTACGATTACGAGTAGTATCACAGTCCTGTAAAAGCAAAATGAGGATCGAATTAAAGTAACTTTTTGGGGTTTTCTATTTAGAGTTCTCTGGTAGTTGCAGCAAACAATTCACGAATAAGGGAGTTTTAAGCGTAAGTTGCCTATTTTCGTCTTAAATAGGTTTTAGGAAAGAAATCGAAAGAATTTACTGACTTTATGCATGATGATAACTCAAATTCTCGACTTCAAGAATACTGTGACGTTTTAATTTAAGCATTAAACATGCTGATTGAAATTGCAGTACGCTTACAGTAGTAGTTAATTACGACATTCCCCCGTGCGTGCTTTCGTGGTATAAGCAGTAAACACATCCACCTGGCAATTAGAAGACAAGTGGTTTGAGTCCCGGAGGAGACATTACTGCTGTTTTTATCTTTCTCAATCCTAGAAAGCTGATTTTTCTACAAGTACGCTTGAGTTAAATAGACAAAAGAATGCCTATTGCTTTTCTTAGTAGACATCTAATGTTGTGATCCTTGTGAGAGAGAAGTACAGCAAGTCCATAAGCTTTTATAACATGAACGGTGCAAAGAATAACGTAGTATTTGATAGAACCAGGTATACCTGTTTTCTTGACAAACATTATATTGCATCTTGCCTTAGTTTTGCTGGAAATCCTAACAAAATCTCTTACTATAGCTATACAGTTCTTTAATTTCATGAGAAATGGTGCCGAGCTTTAAATTCGCATTTATTTAATTTACAGCTAATTTAATAGCCTTCCATTAGCCGCCCTTTAACTTACTATTTCACAATCAATTAAAATGCCTCATCTGAAATACATTTATAAGTACAATAGGAGAAAAGTAAGCTCAGATAATACATTTATAAGTACAATAGAAAAGAAGTAAGCTCAGATAATGCATTTATAAGTACAATAGAAGAGAAGTAAGCTCAGATAATGCATTTATAAGTACAATAGAAGAGAAGTAAGCTCAGATAATACATTTTACATCATTTCGTAATTGTTATAAAAGAACAAATGTGTTGGTTATTTGGGGAAAAGGTGGCATCTCCTCTTCTCAAACATAGGCCGCCGTCTGTGGGAAGATTTATAAATTTAGGAAATTAGTACGAGCGACTTATAACATTTAAGAGGTCGTTGCTATTTGCATTCCCATTTAAGCCTATTTTCATAAAAAATGGGGCTATACCATTTATGCTGTAAACCCTCCAAACATTTTATAGCTGAATTCGCATATAATGATCCAATTATTTACAGCATAAATTTATTGCAATTTTGTGTTTTGCGACATTAATATGGCTATAGAAAGATATAATGCGAAACAAACACATTGTATTTCTAATACCCGTGTTTTTTACATGGCGCAAACTTTCCTCTTCATTATATATATGTATGGGAGTATGTTGTTTCTTCAATCTTACAAAATGTTCTCAACTGCAAAGCCATAATTTAATTAGATATTCGTTTGCAACAGACCTGGATAATGGTCAGATATTTCTAATTTAATTTTGCATTCTTTCCAGAAATTTAACGTAATTAAATTTTACACTATTCGAAAGTTTTATCCTATAGCCATAAGTACTTTGCATTCCGAAACACCTTAATCGACGTCGATTTATCATCATAATTCATAGAAATTGATTTGATTCCCTACCTAACATTAATGTCATGTTCACTTAAAGCCCCATTTAGTAGTAGGGTGGCATTGTAGTGATTAGACTCGTACTACTACCTACCACCTAATGAATACGTGATGTTGTATAGTGTCATGTGGTGATAAATGACAAGAGAGACAAACACTGGCCTAAGGGAAGATATTGAAATTACGCAGAATAACTAATGCGCTCAATATTCTGTAATCACATTGCCAAAGACTTGGTCACGTTTCTTTAATTTAAAATCAAATTAATAAGAAAATTTATTTTACAGTCTTTAATGTGCTTATAATATGGGATAGGATAAACACGAAGTGAATAATTTGTCAGTTGTGTAGTGTTCATGCAATTAACGGGAAAAACATTCTAAACCTGATATCATAATTTATACAACATAAACACTATTATAAAGTGCGATAAAAAATTAGTGATAAGATTGCTCACTAAATGGGCATTATATGAGACTTCCTTATCTTCAAAACGGAAGTTTTCCTGGCCATAAATTTAATAGGCTTTCAGAAAATAACCTGCTAAGTAATCGTTACTTAAATGATTCATTATAATCATCATGGACCACAGAAGCAAACACATAGCAGTCAAAAGTTAGATTTTCTAAATTTGATGGGAATTACCCGTGTAAATTTGCACAAAAAGAATTTATCTATTTCAGTAGTTCAACAATCAAAATAATTTAGTCATTATAAATACACAAAACTGGTTAATAAAATAGTAGTCCAGAGACTTTTCCCACTAAGTTTATAAATGGCTAATTATTGAAACATTACCAGAAAACTATGCGATTATTTATCTAACATAACAGCAGCATCCTACTGCATGTTTCGCTGATTCGAATGTTATTTAAATTTTAAAATCTTCAATCAGACGACAATTAAAGAAAATTTATGTCAACGCACATTAGCTTAGTTGTTTAAAAAAGAAGGGACAGGAAACGATTACGTGAATAAAATAATGGAATAATTAAACAATCGTAGAAATATGTTACGTTGTTTTTCATGAAAACAATAAATTAAAGTATTCAAAAGCAGATTTCATAGTTATAGAGAAGAGAGAAATGAAAGTTGCTCTTATGAAATAATAAATAATTTTACAAAACTGCGCATCTCATGGGGAAATCAGGTTTAATAATGTGCTTGATTAGGATTACTGTTCATAAAAGCGTTTAAACTAGTTTCCTTATTGCGTGATTTGTATGATTTTATTTTTTATATTTATGTCAATATTAATTTTACCCAGGCGTAAAGAATTCGACAATTTCAGATTATTTCTCAATTGTTTTTCGTATCTTTATTCTTTTCAGGAAATCCAATTATCAAACGTAAGAAGCTGTAAAAGCAATCCATGCCTTTCATGTTTAAAAGAATCAAACTAAATTCAATAATGTCATAAATATTTGCCATTATAGTATCGCTGAGATATTTTTCCCTTAATACTCGGAGACTTTCTTAGTAAGCAATAGTCGAGAATGGCAGAATTCATCGCTCATTGAAATATGAACATCGGTGAGGGGGTACCACAGAAAGGTGAACCAATATTAACCCATAAATGGGATAAGGCATTACACATACAGCCGAGGCTTACGCGAAAGTCGAAACCATACTCTGCATTTCCGACTAGCAATCGGCTTCCATTAAAGCATTACAATGTCAAAGTGCGGCCACTTTACAAAGTTCAAATTTGGCCATAATACTTCTCTAATTCTTATTTTCCCATGTTTTATGTAACATTTAAATTTTTATGCCAAATAAATACATAATAAATAAACTTTAACTGTTTATGAATTACCAGAAATTGGTTAATGACCCAAATTTTGGATCGCGACTCATAGATGTACTTTGCAAGTCACTGCTCTAAAGAAAATAACCATTGCTGTTTTGAACGCAATTTTAGGTGACTGTTTAATTTTTCCATACATGTATGGTTCTGTTAAAAGTATGTTTTTAACGTATACCTCCGTTTATATGAATGAACTGTGGTCTAGTTAACTTGCGGAAAACTATGACTTTGGATGTAAACAATGTTCTTCAGACTACTTTTATAAATTCGTAACAGATGCTATAATACAATGAAAACGTAATAAAAACTTGAGTGCTGTTCAAAAGAATAAATACTATTTCTTTCAGAATAGTTCAAAATTCTAGTTAAAATAAAATGTTAAAACCTTCGCTTGCTGTATGAGATAAAGAAATGGAAATATGTAACATATTTATTTCAACTTTATTTCTAATGTCTAATGACAGGAAATGTTCCCCTATATATTTCAATATACTCGTCTATCTGAACTGGATGATATTGCTATTCACAAAGAAAAAACTTTAAACAGTGGTTTTTAACTAGGTTTAGCTGCAGATTTCATTTACAAATGGGCCATACACAAGACAGGTCATTTTAAGACTACTCGTTTGGTGTAAAGAAATTTATTTAAAACAAAAATTTCAGCCATATGAAACTTTTAAAACCATTAGAAAATTGGAATTAATTTAAATGCATCCCTTTACTGCTTATTTTTTGTTCTCTGAATTCGTGTAGTTGATCTCTTGAGACACTTACGCCATTAGATAATCATTTTGAAAACCTGAAAAAAAAACCTTAAATACTGAGTTTCTTTAGATAAAACAATGCTTGGCTCATCATCATTTAAAGAAGATATGTTTAGATATTTGAGAAACGATTGTGTGGAATATGATTATTGCCTGCTTTTGGAGTGGAAGATGGAGTAGGAGTAACATAGCAATGCATGAGTTTAGGAAGCAAAAAAAAAAAAAAAAAAAAAAAAAAAAAAAAAAAAAAAAAAAAAAAAAAAAAAAAAAAAAAACAGATAAGCTGGTAAGTGGCTCACCCGCTTTACAAAATACCATACTGATGTCTCTGAAATGCTTGAAGTAAACAGATTAATATGATTGGTTATAATATTATACGAAATAACTCAAAGCAAATATGCTTAGGGCAGGATTATTTCTGAAGCGCCTTTTAAGGAATAACTTGCCGGAATTATAATAAAGGGAGTAAACTCTCATAGCTTCTTTCCCATTTCTCACATCTGCTGCAGAAAAAAACCTTATCAGAGTTTCTGAACTTAAGCGTTTCTCGTTATATCGTTTTAGATTCAAAGTAAAAAAATTCATAATCGCTTCACATTCGAGTTTTCATAACATAAACTAAAGTTTAAAAAATCGAGTAAATAAATTACTATTCAGTTACTTATCTATTTTATGAAATCTAGTATTGTTGTTGAGTTACAATCAAAATGTTTTCGCCTCTAACAAACAGTGATAATTTTCTTATGGTTCAATAATACGCCTCCAGAAAGTGCCTTTAGAAGTACGATATGTCAAAGAGCATTTCATAGATATTTGTCAAAAGACTCGGTTTTTAAAACACGAAGAATTTTTAATACAGGCTTTGAAAGTTGAAAGTAAAGTGGCTCTCTCCATATAAATGAAGAATATGTACCAGAGATACATGTTGGGGTTCAGTATCTCCATTATATAATTAGTATTCTAGACATGGTTTGGTAAGGTAATTATTCGAAGCAAGTAAGGATTCAGTTTTTTTGTTTGCATTTGGAGCACACTGTACTTTTCAGAGCACTCTAACTTAACATAGGCCTTATTTCATATTTGTGTTACTGTACATGCGTCTGCCTCTTATGAGTGGTACTGCAATTTGAAAATCCTATATTCTGTAGATGATTTGTTTCTTCCTCTCCCGAAGTTACTTATTTTTATACGTGCTATTTGTCTTCTCATGAAAGACCACTCAGTTAAATGACAGAAACTCAACTATGACATAAAAACAGATTTTGAGCATCGATGAGAATATTTTAGTCTTTGAATCGGAAATGTGAATGCATCTTATCATTGTAACAATATCTTTTATTCGTCATGATATCGATGTGCAAGTTTCAGTGCTACTTGACTTCCCCTATGTTTGAGTCTTTATAAACACCCCAGTGCATTTACAAAGAAAACATAAAATATAAATGCATCCTGCTTTAATAAAAATGGAGAACAGAAATAGGCAAAGGAAAATTTATTAATTCAAGAACCGGTGTAAATAAAACGTCTAACTCAATTTTAGTTAAAAGTTATCATTGATTTTAAAAGGATCAACAGGCAATGAACTTAAATGAGTTCGACAAATACTAAATTGCTTTGCCTCAAGAAATTATATAACAACTTTTCTTGCATTGCAAAGCGTGTGAGATAATTTTTGTTAAACGTGGACATATTTCCTAAAACAGATTCAATGAATGATATGAAACAAAGAACCGTCAAAGTATGACCCACTTCCTGGCCATCGGTACTAGAAGACAGTAAATACTGCTTTATTTTACAGGATCTGCGCAGAAGATATTATTGTGCAGTTCATACATTTAAAATATTAGAGATGATGAATAATGTGTCCCAATAGTTAAATCTGCACTGAAAATGTTGTTGCGTAGTCTCAAGCTACTTACATGTTAAACCCTCAGTCTCCACAAATATCCCTGTCAGAAGGCATTGCAGGATTCATAGAACCTCGTTTCTAGCGTCAGTCAACAGCCATGTGCCAGGGCAGCGTTTAGGCCTTAAATATTAGTATCAAAGTTCCTATGAAACGAGAAGAAATTCCCCTAGGAGAAGGCAGCTGCTAGGAAACACTGGATTGGTTCAACGAAGCTGAGAAAAATTTGCACCTACGTAAATACTGCTGTACTTGTGATACATTTTTATTGCCAATTATGCTGTTAATTAAGGCTTCCAAGAAATACTTCGATTCAGGTAGATAATGCACCATACCACATTACTTTGCTCTCTATAACAGTTCGAGGAATACAATGAAAGAGTATAAGAGATTTTTCTAATCTCCGAGTTTCCTAAATTCCAAACCTTTTTGACATATTTGAGATGTGCAGCCGGAGTTCAACATTTTAATGGGGTAGCCAGTTTGTATTAGAAACCACGAGGTACTTTGAGCATGGAACAGCAGCATTATGTTAGGGAGGTACTCATCATATTCTTGGCTGTTCTCTGTGTAGATCAATATGAAAGTTCGTGCAAGTATTATAATGTATACATTGTCTGTTTTATTTATTTTGAGCTTTACTAAAATGGCAAGTGAAATGAATGTAACCCACCAAAAAAACTGAACTATGGCATATCTGACTTAAGAGATGCTAAGACTGAATCAAGAGTGCCCTGAGTTTAAAAGTAATGAGTTTATATAAGTTAAAGAGTTTTGGACATTAAACAGCGTAAAAAATTAAACTTGAAATATATATAAGACAGGAAATTTAAGAAATGGATGTTATGGGATTAAAAGAGAAATCATCGGGTATTTCAGGACATAAGATGAGTGATGCCTTTTATAATAAATACTTGGAAATAATGAAGCACTGATCCGTAAAAACTGAATAACGAAAGCTAAAAGTGTCTGCTACGTTTGCTAGACACGATGAATAATATTATGCTGTCAGTAATATACGCTCAAATGGTTCCAGGAGACAGATATTAGAAAAGAAATATAAACATTTCTGCAGTTATTTTTCCAAACAATTAAATATCTTTCCTCTTTCAAAACATTACGCATTTAAGGAATATGGCATTTGAATGCATTGTTGATTTAGTTAAATATTATAGGTAAAATAAAAACATAGAAATTGAACAGGAAGATGAAAAACTTAGAAAAAATAGTGTATAAGCGAATGAACAGATAACGTTGCCCATAAAACCAAATTGCTAAAACTGTAAAGAGGAACTCTGGTCAATTACCGTGAAATTAGCTCAATTTTCTGAGTCTAATTGTTGAAAAGAAAACATCAGAATGTGTATTCCCTGCTCGGGATAGATAAAAGCACCTGTCTGCTGAAAAGGAGATCCTAGGTTCGAATTCCAGCTGCATCTCGATTTCCAAAATGCAAAGCAGACAGAAACCCATTTAAAAAATTTTGATTTAGGTTATACAATCATAAACTTTGTTGATGAAGAACAAATTTATAAATGATAAGTTTTAAAATATTAAGATAATAACTTAACAGACTTTTGAAAGTTTTATAACCTTTATATAAATTCCCATAACCTACACAGCCTTATAATTTCTTGCAACAGAAGCTTACGTCTAGCAGGTTTAACAGGAAATTTCACACACCTTGAATTTCTCTAAACTTTCATTTAGTTACTACAATTGATCAAACAACGCCTTCAGAGAGAAACGGGAAAATCCATTTTTAAAAAATGTGATATCTAACATTGTAAAATTAATAGGATTTTCTGAATTGCAGCATGATTAGACTTCATTCGCTTGTTCCCCAAAGGTTTTTAAATTCTCACAACTCGATTCAGTTTCCATGATTAGTTTTACGTACCGTCGATACTTTTTGATACGATTAAGCCATTGTTCGCAAAATGAAATTAAATTGTTGGCCATCAGCCATTAAAGACAGGTGCAGTTACTGAAGACTTTCCGAATAAAGAGGAACAGTTTTAAATGCTTTTGATCATATTTAAATGCTTTAGATCGAGTGACGAGAAACTATTATGACACAAGTCTCTGTTTTAGTTTAAACCCATAAGATTATATTACCCAAAGTATACGAAATATAAGAAAATATTTTGAAACGGGAATTAAACAGTTTTAAACAACGATTAAATATAGCGAGTTTTTGGAGAGTAAACTGTTTGCTTTATCGAAATGCAAATGCTTCGAATATTTGTTATGTTCGTATAATCAATTATATCCGATAAAGAATGTGTGTCTTCGATAACCAGCGAAAATATGACAGAAACTTTTAGATATTTGTAATCAGTGTTACAGCCTTTCAGCGAAGCTTAAAGCATTTCCGAGATAAATCTTTCTCAGATATGAGAAGACATTTTTATTCTACCTTTAAATTTTAAACTGGGCAGAAATTCGCTCGAAGAGCCCTGGAGTAAAAGGAAAAAATAGTCATAGGCAAGTATAAGAATGCATATATGGATTAAAAGGGATTTACTTCAGAGAAATATCTGAAACATTCTCTTAGTATAATGAAACACGAGCAAAATGCGGTTTCATTCTTCACATTTTTGAAAGGTTTTACTTTTGGAATTAGTGAGACTAGCCGATGGGATGGATGTTATCTGCTTGATTAAATTTGGCATTAAATAATGCTAAATTAATGTTTGTAAATATATGATATAAATAAAACAAATTATTATATAAAAATGTATTAATTTACAATTACTAATAACTATAATTAACTAATAATTTATAAACATATATTAATTTAACATTTTTTCATAAGAAACTAGCGTTAAGTTAAACAAAATTAAATAATTCTTATGCGTTATTGCTCCAAGGAATGAAATTTAAATTTAACAAATGCAATAGCTTTAGCTCATTTATATAAAGCTAATTTAAATTTTAAATTCTGAAAATTCAGCTGTACACAAATAAATAAAAGATTACTTATTACTGAGAACTAATTTGCAATATCATTCACATTCAGAGAGCACATGTAAAACTAAGTACAAGCATCCAAACACATAAAAAATATTTAATAATTCAAAACTTAATCCTAAAATCTTTAAAGAATTTTTAAAGACTAAATTAATTTGCATAAAGTGAATAATTGTTGAGCAGGCAGGGGACACATCTTTTCAAGGGAAAGTTGCCCCAAACCTAACTCTTCAATTACTCAATTCGTGTTTCGTCATCTATATAGGCATGGGTAAAGAATTATACAAAATCAAAAATAAAATCTAAAGTGAATTGCTAAAAAGAGAAAATGAACTGTAAAAGAATTTCGAGAAATTTAGTAAATAAATCCACTTAGGAAATAAATTATCAATTAAAAGTACATTGCTAATGTAATTCAGAGTATAAATCCAAAGTAATTTAGAAACTCTAGCCTATACAGGTACATATACCTGTAGCCTCTACAGGCACAAACCAAAATAAACTAAATATACTATCTTAGCATTATGAAAAAAATATAAAATAAATAAATACAATGTATAAAAATAATACAAAAAAGGTAAAGTAAATAGTAAGTTTCAGTTTGACTTACCTTCTAACTACGTATTTGTGTACGCGCGAAAGTGGTGTAGCAGTTACTAAACAATGTGGAGTTGGGTTGTTTGTAACTGCTTGTAATTTAGTATTTGTTACAACAAAGAACAAATATTAGATTACTAAAACTTTCTCAAGCACCACCAGAAAAATAATCTTCAAGATTAAGCAGTCAAAATGTTTGGTCTTTGTCTGCATTTTATTGTGAAATCATAAAATCCATGCTGTATGCAGTACCTCGTCATCTACATATATTTTGATTTTCCTTTCCGTTCATTGGATATCACTGCGGGAAATTGCTGCTTCATAAGTTTTAGATTAAAAATATAATGCTGTTACATAAATTCATATATACCGTATGATACGTACTGCTGCACCATACATTTTAACGCAGAACACAATTTTAGATTAAAAAATCATGCTGTGTGTCATTTACGGTGTGTCATAAAGTTCTGATAAAAAGACCAGTCTCGTCATTATGGCATTTAGCGGAGCTGGCTGCCATATTGTTGAGCACAAGGTAAAATCAAGGAGAACCCATGAATATTTATAGTTGTCTATCCACCCTTTTTGCGTGTGTAGTATCAGTATGTCCCCGTGCTACATCTTAGGCTATGTAAATGGCTAATCGTTTAATCCCAAGTAATGCTTTACGAGCAAATTCCTGGCCGATTGAGAAAAATATGAAAAATACAACTTTCTTTTATTAGCTCTTGTATCTGAGAGCAAATGCCTGCATCAACGTAATTTTAACATCGTTTACACTGTTTTTTACTAGGTAAAAATTTTTAACTTCTCTAATTTAGATTGATAATTTTTGTACTTTTAAAATGTGCTATTCTATGGAACTGTTCTTAAATTTATAATAGTATTGTTTCAACAGATATTGCACTTAAGACATTTATTTATTTTCTGGTGTTTATTCTTGATTTTGATTTACAAGTATTTAATTTTATAATAAATATAGTCTGTGAGTTTTAAACTTCAAATTCATGTGCTACTATTTTTTTGGTTTATATTATTTTTACGATAAATTTCACTTTATATTCTTCGTTAGTCTTTATATTGTTGCGTGCGTACACGTTCGTAATAGACTGAATGCCCACGTCCGATAATAGGTTGATAAAATTTCTTCTTATCAAAAGAAATATACGAGAAAGCTTGAATTTTACTCCCAGGTATTTGTAATCAGTAGTTATGCTTCAAACTAATAAAAACGTTAAAATTAAACGCAATACAAAATATTATCTAAAGAGAAAGCTAACACCGATTTATCTCAGTTAACGCGGAACTACAACTCGCAACAACAGTAACTAAGCAACTCACTAAACAACTGAATTGAGATGCTCTCTCTCCGGCTTTTTACAGTTTTCAACCGGTCGAAGGAAATTTTTACTAATTTCTACTTCTCGAGATTTCTGGAAAGCAATAAGAGGATGGAATTTCGGTTACAGCTAACATAGTGGTCAATTACATTTGTATTTACATTTGTGCTCCTTTCTCTCAGAATTTGCCTCGCTCTGCATTGCATGGGGAAATAAACAATTTTAATTATAATTCGACTAAAGTTAGCTATCTAAATACATATTTCGCAACAACATTACATCGTCGTAACGTTGTCATACAGATGAATTTGACTCATTACAAATTATCAAATATCTAAACCAGTGCTTTCTAACGCATTCCTTTTTTAATTGTACCTTTTGTTTTCTTTTATAATAAGGTAAGTAGAGAGGATTGAACTCTTCACAACGCTCGAGTTCAGTGACATCACTTCACTTACAGTGCTGGGGAAAACACAGTTTAGTAAAAGAAGATGAACCAGTGATATCGAAGATTTCTGTTTGTAAAGAGCAAAGCATGTAGTATAATAACCTCTTTTTATAATAAACACAAAACAGACGAAACGCACAATAAACAAAAAACGTACGCGCTTCGATTCTTCCTTAGATTAACTGCAATTTATTCTTCCTCTTTCTACGTAAGATTTCATTATTAAACTATTTGCATTAGGTCGTCAGAAATTTTAAAATTTTTCTTGAAAACTAAAAATTCTTAATGTGTTATTTACTTCATACATCGCTTTTCTTCCAGAAAAAAATTTTCTTTTTTGCAGTAATAATGAAGTACTGCGTTTCACAAGCATACTTTTCGTTCACTATAAAACTCTTTTATCTGCAGGGCTGTGATTTAAGCAGAGAAATTCTTTTCACTGAATTACATTTATGTTAATTTTTTCCTGTAAATTTGCTATATAAGTTTATTCCTTCCTACTACTGACCTAGCGATTTTATATTATTTTACAGTTTCTATAATGCAGGTTATCAAATTATTCTGATAGGGCCGTATTTTCTTAGTAATTAAAGTAATGAACGTTAAAATGCGCTTCACTGCACTAATTCTACTGTTACATATGATTCTCAAGAAACTATTGAATATCAAACTCATTAAAATGCCATAGAAACCAGAAAGGAATATCTTTTAATAGTGCATCATATATACATTATAACACATCACATTATATGCAGTGCATAATAAATAGCACTACTTTAATATTAAAAATATCTAAAATATATACTATTTTAACTAAACTTCTTATTAAGAAACGTAAAAATAATTTAGACAATATTTCAAATCTACAAAATGACACGAAATTCTGAAAATATTTAAAAAACTACATTGAATGAATTTACTACACAGGATAATGTAATTAGAAAAGAAATCCTTAAAATGAGAACATTCTTCTGAAGAAATTTACTTGTATATTTGCGTTTCAATTATATCCGTTGAAGAAGTTCCATGGGATCCTAAGTACTCCAATTATATTCTCTGCCTTTTAACTACCTCTGTCATAGGTCAACATTTCTCTAGTATTCTGTTTAAAAGACTTTACTGACCTGAAAATAAGGCAAGTATTGGATTTTTGTGTTGGTTGGGAATTCGCTGCATCTTATTTCACGTGGTAGTAATTCTTAGTATCGACTTTGGAAAAAATCGGAAGTTAAAATGTCGCTTTTAGCACACAAATTGCCATATTTCTAGATTGGTAAAACTTGTGATTTTATGTTACTTGGTCATGAGTATGAAGAGACCATCTAGGGACACTGAAAATTTAAACACCACTATATGTTAGCATGTATCAAACATTTCTAGAACAATATCTTTTATATTACCCATTCGTGTTCTATGTAAGGGCAGTATGTTATGTCTACTGTACAAGCTTTTTGGATGAAATTCTTTTCGGAAAATATAAATATAATTGAAAATAGACAACATAATTCTTCACAACAACTTGCAATTTCATTCATGTCTGTGCTAATTGCATTACAATGCCTAGGAAATTCCCTAAAACATACATAGTTTTTAAACTCTTTCTGACTTATAATTTAGAATAAATATTTAGGAAAAATTAAGCATTTAAACAGTCCAACATCACCACATCACCAAACGGTGGAGTATTATGATAACAACAAGAAAAGAAAACTGAAAGAATTTGTTATGACGTCAAGAGCAAAATGAAAACCACTTCGAAGAAGAGAAAGAACAAATATATCCTTGTATAATAAAAATAGTATAAAATTATCTCAACTCACTGCGTTATTATTGTTGTCGTTTGTGAACGTTTTGATAAGTATACAGTTAGGGAAGTTTTCATAATATACAGTTTACTTAAAAGGTTCTTTATTTGTTAAAAATATTTTCATTTCGCTAGGAAAAAACAATTCCAGCTCGGCAGCTCTTTTTACATTGCGCATTCGGTCCCCATGCTGATTAACTCTGTCAGCGCTGCTCTAAACGCTAATTGTTCTAACGAAAATAATTACGTTTTCATAACTTTATTACATTACATTTGTCATGCTCTGAGTAACTGTTACACGAAAACAAATGTGATATGATTGTGCAAGAAAATTATACTTTTTGTTTTGAGTTATTACGTGGTGACAAAATTTAAAAAGTTCCAAAATCCTGCTGTATGACAAATTCCTTCACGCGAGACGTTTTAAAAGAACACTGTAGAAGTATTTTAGATATTTTAACTTACTTTGCGGTTAAATGTAACTCTTATTGCTTATTTCATAAAATGTCCTATTTACTTCATACATCATTTTGCATTTGCTTATAAGACTTGTGGAGATTCATTTAATCTACCTGACGGTTAGTTTTTATTTTAAAGCAACTTTCCCTTGTTTCTCATTTTAAACCCACGCTTTCTTGCCAGATGTTAATAAGCTAGCGCGCGTGTGTGTATTCAAATGTTGTATAAAGTAGTAATACTTAAGGGAAGATTTTGGAAGGTTATTTTAGAACGTGTTATGCCTGCGTGAAGGTCAGGTTGCTATCTTGATTTACTAGCTATTAGATCTTCTAGCCATTAGGCTTGTTAGGCCAACATTTACGAGTCAGAGCCATCTATGCTTTAAACTATCCTCTGAGTCATTAGGTTAAACGGACTAAGTTTAACTTTAAGTTCATCGTTACCTTCAAAAGTTAAGCCAAACGTGTTGGCTTCTGTAAGCACGAGTGGGTGTCATCTGTGATTAAATTGAGTTATTAAAGGGTTATTTACAATCTTCTCTGGATTTTGTCGCACTTGAGGATCATTCCTCACACAGTCTTCTAGCATCTCGTTAGTTTATGCTTGCAAAAAACATGAAACGTTATAGACTTTTAACCATCAAAACGTATTATGCACCATAAACAGACAAACTAGTTTATGGTGCATAATACGTTTTGACGTTTTAACCGTCATTTTTAGTTTTTAAATTCGTGTTTCAGCATATGAGATTTTTAATCGGGATGTTTATTGATGTGTATCCAGTTTTGTTTTTCAGTTAAATCTAGAGTAATGTGCTCTTTTTGTGGGGTATCTGGTGACTCTAAATAGTCAGAAAAATCTAGACGTAGTGATTTATTGTTGAAAGTAAATGTCTCTCAGCTCCTTCCTCTATTTGTTATTTTACCAATTAACATCTTCAAAAAATGAAATAACACGTTACACTTAATAATAATTACAATAAGTAATACGTTACACTTAATGTTGTTAATTCGTATTCATTTTATCACGTATATTCACCTATCAGAAAATTAAATTTAAAAGAAAAAGTACAGCAGGAAATTTTAGGACTTGAAATTTAATCCTGATGATAAATACTGAAAAAATACGTAAAATGACCAATAATACATTTAGTAGTTGGTTTACGCCAATAACAGTAATAATAAAAGACAGATTTAAAGAAATGACGAGGGTAATTCAAAACAAATAGACTTAATCTTGCACTTCACGTGCGTTTGTTAATCATTAAAAAGTCACATCAGTGTGGTGCTAAAGCTTCTTAAGCAATTTTGCCTAGGATTTGAGAAACGAATTTAGAAACAAAGGAACGATTTCTCGATAATTGCTACGGAAATTTGACATAAAAAGAAGTTTTATGAGTTTACGCTCAACATTAAAGGCAAAGGGAGAAGAGTTTAGGAGAAACGATCGGCACGTAGGTACTTCCTTTAAAATGATTGCTGCAAAGAGGCTTAAGATTTCCGGAAGATAAAATATAAGCCAATTTCGAGGTATTATTTTATTGACAGAAAACTCCATTCCTGCAAATAAGAATAATTTTTCGAAATATAAAATTTTCTTTCGTTTACTTTCCTCTCCACGTGGCATTTTATGCCTATTTAATTTCTCATTTTAACCAAATATTTGTTTCCTTCTGCATTAGTTAATAATGATTCAGTCATCCATTTTTCCTGCTTCTGATTTTAATATTAGAAATTTCATTAGTCTTGTTTATTCAATTCGAATCCGAAATACGCATCAAAATAATATAAGAATAGCTATACACTCCAATAAATCCGCTACTGAATTAAGATTGTTCATTCTTAAAATGTATTCGACGTAGTTAAATAAACAGAGTAAAATATACTGTCAAACGCACGCCTATGACAACATTTTTACTTTCTAACGTTTATTATTATAAAATGAAAATGGAACTAAATCAATTAGATGGGTGCTTCAACTGCTTGAAAAGATTTTACGAGATGTGTTTATATGCATTTTATTTTATTCCTTTTCAATAGAAACTTTTTTATGTTCTGTTATACATTTTCCCACATCTTCCACATAAAATGTATTTTTTCTATAGTATCCACCCATAACCTCTAATATCATTTCATTTATAATTAACCCCCACCAGTCGCGAAGAGTGTGAAACGACTGAACTTTTATATCATCTTCGCAAGTTCGATTCGATAATAACTGATTGAAAGGATTTCGTATATTGTCATAGTAATGTCAATGGAGTTGTCATAATAATTCCAATAGAGTATGCTACATAACATAACTGTAGATTTGCCAAGGAGATTCACATTTTTAACTAACGTTGTTAATTCTAACTATTTTAGCTGTCATTTTCTCACAATCAATACAGTAATTTCAGTTCTATCAGTTTCTACAGTCAGTTCCGATTAACTGTTGCACTGCAGACTATTCCTATTAACTGGTACTAATTAGAAGAACTTGTCTTAAAGAACTAATTTTATAAAATAAAATAATTTTACTTATTCTTTTTTTTGGTATGCTGTTTCACTGGAATGTTGAGCATAACGAGAAAGCGTATCATACACAGCTTTTGATATTTTCAGTACTTAACCAAATTCAGACACGTCAAAATAGACAACCCTTCATTGATCACAGACTTAAATAATTGATGTGAACACGATATGAATTCCTTGTACAGCTTATTAAATTATACACATTTTTTGCTTCTCTTCATTTAAACTCGGATTGCTCGCATTTTAACTTAATTAACAAATCCGTCAAAGGAAGATGAAAATGAAAAAACAAATTGCAAAATTTGAACCTAAATACCTTGGTTAATTCTTGTCGAATGGGAATCACAACGTTCTACGGCTTCTTTGAGTTATGCGACGCACATACATACATACATTCTTAGAGACATCAGGAAAAAATCCCTTTTGAATCTATTTTAATTCCATTTTGCAGTCCGCTTTGGAATAAAGAGCCCTTTATTCTGTCCGTACGTGCAGTACACCAGAGACGGATAATCCCAGACCTGTGCCTTTTCCAAGCCCTTAACATGGTTAAATGTGCCTCCTCCTCCAGAAGCGGTCCAAGAAGGCAAAACCACTCTGATCAACCCAGGGGGTAGAAACCTGTGCAGAGACAAAGTTTTAAGTACACAAGTCAAAGCCGACCACCAACAAAGAGGACGAAGTCAGGTCAAAGTCTGTCCCCCCCTCCATGTTTACCAAGGGAGTCAAACCCCCAAGGCCTATCTTCGATATCAAATCATGCAGCGTCCCCATAACCAAGGGGCAGGCAAGATAGTACCATTACAGTCCCTGCCAAGCCTGAATCTACCGCCAAATAAATTGATGGTTCTGTTCACTGCAAAGACTGATTATGTATCCCAACGCTGTGGTTTGCCCCCAGTTAATTCCCCGGGGCTGTCCACAAGTACAGACGTCAGGAAAACACAAAGCCAAAATTGATTCGGAAACTGCCAAAATGGATATTTCTTTGAGATATGATACCTGAAATATTTCGCGATCGCAATACTTCCTTTACTTCGTACAAGGAAATAAAAATCACTTTTCAAACTTCTGCGTTAGAACGTTTATAGGATTTCCCTTATTTGGCATAACAAATTTATTTTAAGTTTGATACCTTTCCTAAATTTCTCAACTTCCCCTTGTATTTTCTCGCCAGGATGTAAATTTAAAGTTAATTGAAGTGAATATTTAAACGGGAAAACTCTGAGCGTATTCAGAGCGTATTTTCATTAGCCAGCGCACGTTTCGTTGCTACTTTGCTGTTACGCCAGTAAGCCTTTTGGCCATTTCGGATTATCATCAGGCCTGTTAGGTCTTTGAGAGTCAACCTGTTAGGTTTAAATTAACGTTAGGAACAGAAATTTCTGAGTGTATTCAGAGCGTATTTTCATTAGCTAGAGCACGTTTCGTTGCTACTTTGCTGTTATGCCAGTAAGCCTTTTGGCCATTTCGGATTATCATCAGGCCTGTTAGGTCTTTGAGAGTCAACCTGTTAGGTTTAAATTAACGTGCTAATCCAGCACTTTTCTATTTTAGATTCGACTTGAAATATATTCTACGTTTAAGTTTCCCACAGCAAATTGACGGTGTTTTGTAACGCACGAAGATCTAGCCTTTCTGTTAAACTTTGAATTAATAAAGGATTACTTTTCACCCTTCTTCTGTGCTGGTTCAAGCCTGTGCGAGAATTCACCAGGTTCATTGTAGGATCTAGAAGTAGTTTATATGGAGTAGCAGAGACAGATCTTACAAGTTTTCCAATCACATATTTCAGAATTTTCTGTTATAACATTTTCAATGGAAATCTAGGCTAATTGTTCTGTAAATTAAAACAAACGTATTAACTGAATACAAAACATTTTTAAAACATGACTGTAAGCTCAAGATAATTGCATTGTGTAATATTTTATTTATTGTATTCGCATTATTTTATTTAATCCTATTCTCGAAGCCATATATCTCTGTCTTTTGTTTCAAGCATAAAATGGTGTTACCTCAAATGTTCTTCATACATTAAAGCACCTATTATGTGAGCTCATTAGTTGCAGGTAAGGCATTAGATTAATACTCAGTTTCCTCTATTCTCGTTCTAAGGCATCTGTATTAACTGTAATACCTGCTTCAGTTGTTTGATGCATTCGCTCGTTAATATCGCGGACTCCACAAACTATCAATGCCATACTTGAATGACAGAGCTGGAGTTGTCCTTGAATGATAGAGCTGGAATTCTGAAATTTCTCTCTGCCTGAGTTTGGCTCTAAAGTATATTAGAAAAACTAAACACTTCTTTGTGGAGTACTCATTTTAATAGATTTAATTTTGTATTGCAGACAAAATAATAATTAGATTAAATCTTGAAGGAAGTCTTTTAATGTAACACAATACCTAAAAAAATTAATTTGTAAATCAACGTTTTAAATTATAGGCTTAATATACTGTTATTTTGTACATAATATTAACAAAACAAGAGTTCTTAATCATCGCTGCGTAGTATAGAATCTTCAATAAATCATGCAAGCACGTAGAGATCAAGAGAAGCAATATGTGGTTGGACTTCTTATCCACGTCAAGAATAGGCAATGTGGAGTTGTTGATTATCGAAAAAAGTGATAAACCTAGCAATTTTAAAAAAGAAGGAGTGAAGCTTTCCCGATCGAGTATCATACTAAAATAAACACACGAATGATATCCGATGTTGTAAGTCTTTGTGAGTAGGAGTTTTCAGCTCTGAATATAAGGGTCGTAAATATTTCGGAATATATGAAATAGCTTTAGTAAAGCATACCGTAGATTAATTCGAATAAAATATACTGTTGCTTGGTTTTTGTTTACTAGAATACGACAAAACACACGAGGGTCATTAGATTAAGGAAGATATGCTTTCACTGAAGACTTTCTAAAAAAATTTCTCGTATGAATATTACCCATGGCGAAAAAACACGAATCTTTCCATGCAGCCTGTCCATTCGCCAGGGTTTGAACCGGAATCCAATTGTCAGTGTTTGAACCGGAATTCAATTGCCAGTGTTTAGTATTTCATCTATTCGGCTCCCCGTGAACCCAAAAAAGCATTGTAATTATTTTTAAAGATGTAAATATAAAGGTATCTCCAGCTATACAATTGAATGCGCAATCTTAAGAAGAAATAAGGCTACATCAATTCAAATCGTTTTTCACGATATGAGTTTAAACCTTTACCCAGTGAAGCGCCAGGAACGGTTGAAGATGAGTTTGAAGCCGTGTTATAATTGCAGAGGGAAAGATAATGCTAGTAGTTTAAAGACAGTAACATTATTAATGACAAAATGAATAATAAGACTCCGAAAAAAGTCGAGTATCGAGAAGATGATTTAAATGAAGACAGTAATAACAAAAAATTTAAAGCTCAATAAGTGGCTTTATTTACGAGTGTACCAAAGGGAAATGAGTAAAGTTATTTGCCTAAATTATCAATCAAAGCTGCTGTTCTTCATTCACTGAAAATAATACATTCATGGCAAAGAGCATGATGTAAATGGTTTCTAGCAAAATCTCCTATAGATGATAACGTGAAATAATCAAGTGTATATTTATTTTACTAATTGAAATAAATAAAACATCAATAATTGTGTCAAAAGTTTAGATATTTCATTTTAAGGGTAATGGATTGACTAATTTTGTGGACCATAAATACATATTCCAGAATTCTGTTACATATGCTAATACTGTCAAGGAAAGAATGTGGAAACGGCTTAAATAAAACCCGTTTCATCGTTACATCATTACGTTGTTTTTATTTATTATATAAATCATTGGAATATATGATGTGTAAAGTGGCCAATGATATTTAACTAATACAAGCTGTGTTAATTGATTTATAACATACAAAATAATTGTGAAATAGAACTATGCATTTATTCTACAGGTTTAAAATTTAGATGAAGATTTTTTAAGATACAAAATCATTCAGACACAAAATAAATAAATATGATTCTTCCAGTGAACTGACGCAACGATTACTGCAACAAAGTAATTTTCAACATACATCAATCAAAAGCATATCTTTTTTATTAATAAGAGTGTAAGGTAAAGGAGGTTTTCCATTACTAATTTTACATAAAATTAGAAATGTGATGTCTTATTTGTATTTCACAACATTTTTTTAAATACTGGCTCAGAATATAGTGAATCAACTGCAGTTTCCTTTCAGATATCTCAAAAAAAATCTTGCTAAGTCTTTTAAGCAAAATAACTGAGAAATAGTTTTCAGAATTTTAACAGCTTCGTTTCTACCTAGTTATCAAGCTCATGAGTAACATTATAATGCATATTTTAAGAACTGTTTTCAGTGCATAAACTATGAATTTCAGTTTCTTGGGCTATAATTCAGTACTTTTGGCTCTCAGTGCAAGCTATAATTCATAAAACTTCTTGCATATACACCATTTCATTTAGTACATTCACGCTTGAATATAAATAACGGTTAAGCAATTTGGAAATAATATTTCTGATGAATTTATCGGTCACATTAACTCACAAAGATTAAATGATAAAGGAAAAAATAAAATTTACTTTTCTGATGGGAATACGGATTAACTGTGTACTACTGATTTAAAAAATTATCTGTTTGGTTTCTCGTTACCTAACTTCTTAACCCAAATGAAACTTAAATGGTTTCCGTTTTTGCTTTTAAACAGAAGAAATGACGGCCTATAACAGCACATTAAAAAATGGCAGAAATAAGCTGGAAAGTACGTTAAAGGCGAACACATTAGTCACTCATATGAGCAAAACGGAGATAATATGAAACTTAAATACATTAAACAGTAGTTTGAGCTCCGATTTTATATTTACATTTATCCAACTGCTGCAAGCCGGAATAAACATATATCTAAAAGTGCAGATCAAATTCCCCGCACAAGGAAGGATGTTGTGCTTCCGTCAAAAGGATAGACCATCATTTCAAAATAAGCTGAGTCAGCTGAAGCGTAAATAGCTTACAACGTTTGCTTAATTACTCTTAGAACATTGCTATACTTTATTATCCTTAAAACAACCACCATTGATTTTCCAGCGAACGCTTTTAATTTCATTATAATGAACCTGTCTAATTTCATTAAATCTTACACTTAGCATTAATCATTAAAATACTTAGCAGAGAATTTCAGTAATGTTTTTGGAAAAATGTTTTGGATAATCTCACATGAATACATTTTACGTGAATCTGACACATACACGGATTCAGTTAATATCGGTAGATTCTCAGAATTTCATAAAATTCAAATTCAGTTGCCATGAAAACAATGTTAGATTAAAATTTCAGTGTAAACTCTGGGAAGAAGTTAAATCTAGTTTAAGTGATAATACGTTTGCGACCATTTTTTTCTGGACTCATACATTATAAAGCACTGTTTATATTACTGAATTCAATGTAACTGATTCTTCGTATCTAGTTGGGACTTTCATTCTTCTATTAAATCTGTCAGTATATATTAACAGAAAATATTTGAGAATCGAGGTTTAGCTAATGTGCGAGGTAAACATACTGTCAGATTATGCATCTAGAGCTTTAAACTCCGTCAGATTATCCCGAATCTCAACATTAAGTGAAAATTATTCTAGGCTATTTGCCAGTTTCATTAGTACGTTTGGTAAAAGCAACTCTATTGTATGGATTAGGAATACGCGATCTCTGTTCCCAAATGGAACTCAAATCTTTACATATATAATTTGCTTTAGTATTTGGTTTGTGTTGACAGTTTACCATAAGGAACTTCACAAAGATTTCTTGCGTAAAAATGCAAAACCAAAAATATAAAGTTTCAAGACAATATTAAGGAACTACATTTTGATTGCAACTTCAATAATTGCTAACTATTTTCTAAAACATGAACGTCATGTATTTTTGTCTTAAGCATATCTAAAGTCAAGTGACAGAAATAAGCTGTAAGGTTCATTGGTTCGTTTAATATGAGAAATCCCACAAAAGCTATTCGCCTAAGGGCAAGGAATCCTTTATGAAGAACTTTCTATGGGCGTGTCCTGCCATCTCTCTGTCTTTCCTGTACACAGTGATGACGATGTTTCCGGGCTGCTTCTCCAAACAAAAGTTCTCCGCTGGATGCCATGGCAAATTTTTATTTGAGAGGCAACCTAACCATGTGACAATGAAAAGAGAAGAAAGGATTTGGATGGAAAGGGATCAGAACCAAAGATTTTACTTTAGCGTTATTTTTGCTTCAAAAATTCGAGATAACTTTCCTTGTTCCATTATTCCATTTTCCCGAATGCTTTAATAATTATCATTTTCGTAGCTATAAGTAGCTCCTTTCATCCTAGAGTGATTTCACTCTTTACGAAATGTAATTCAGTCAGCCAGTTACACTCCTTCTAAACGTTCTTGAAACTTTTAGAAAGGATTTAAACAGGAGTTTTTAAAACTATACTACACAGGAACTAAAACACAAACTTCCTAAAAGTCCCAAGAAGCATTAAGATTACGCAGATATGTTCTCTAGACATAACACCAGCCGTTAATTAAGAGTGTATTTTGGTTGGATCTTATGGAAAAGAGTATTAAATAGGATATGAAATAAACAGCATTCCAACCAACACATATTTGAGTTTTCTAAAGAACGTAGTTTGGCTGGGTCTTACGTAAAAGTGTATTAAAAAGGCTATGGTATAAACAGCATCCCTACCGAAGCATATTTGCATTTTCTAATTCACCTCCAGGAGTGTCTGGAAATACTATTAAGTATAAAAATATAACTGAAATTCCAGCTAAACTGTTTAACTACTAAAACCACAATTTAACTGTTTGATTAAAACATTAAAATCTACTCCATTCACGTATACTGCATTTGCCATCATAACAGGCCGCGTTTTAATATATATCCTTAAAAAGTCTCATTTTAGTTTTCTAACCAGTTATTTTAAGTTCAGTTACTTTTCTATTAAGCCTAGTTTCATTTCCCTCGCAGAATGTAAATTTCCAACGCACGCGATATTGAAATTAGGTAAAATGAAGAAAATATTTAAAGGACGATTTAGGAGAGTGAAATTAGAGCATATTTTGCCTGCTCGAGAGCCACTTGGGCTAACGCTGATCCTCTTGACTAGAAGTCTGTGACCTTTAGTTATTACCGTTAGGCTTGTTTATGCCGACTTCGGTTAGGGCCGCCTTGCGCGCTAGTTATACTGTGAATACTTTAGGCTGTATTTAAACTTCATTTAATTTAGCTTATCCATTATATTTAATTTAAGGTCAAAGGGATGGCTTCTTGAAAGCACGAGTTGGCGCCGTCTGTTAAATTTTATTTGGATTAATAAGAGGGTCGTTTAAACCTTTTCCTTGTCTCTGTGGCATTTATAAGACACAGTGAAAAGTCACTAGCTGTCTTTTTAGAATTCTGGTCTAATTGCATGTTTCCTAAGAAGACCAGATCTTATAACCTGAAAAACAGTTTGAATTAAGTAGTTAGTAAATTAATCATGGTAAAACAGGCAAGTGCTGTCTTGCTAAAGGAAGACAAGTGGACATGTGTTTATGACAGAAATTCTAAAGTAAGCGTAATGTGATTTTGTTATTCATAATAGCATTCCCGTAAATTCAATGAAATCAAGTACCATGTCCAGTGATAGGAGTTGCATCTAGTACGTTAACTCGTGGCTTAAGCCTTTGTCCGCTGAGAAGACTGCAGCAGTCTAAAAGCTAAATATGTTTAATTTTTATAAATCTAAAATTTTGCAAAACTGAAAAACATAGAACTTGATTTACATTGTCAATATTATCTAGTCTAGAATAAAACTAGAAATATATCCTCATTTCGACAACTCATCTAAATTTGCTGCGAAACATCTCACATCTCTAAAAATTTTGTTGAACTGTTTCTTTAAGAATTAGTTTTACTTGCAAAGTCGTACTTTCTCCGAAAATAATAATTCGAGCTTAATATCATTACCCAGTTTTGGCTTAGAAATTTAAAATTTATAATTCATATAAGAAGCATAATTTCAAAATAATTTCTGCTAAATAGCAAGTACTAAAATTAAAAAGTGTGCAAAAAAAACCTTGTATGGGTGTGATTTTGAATACAATTCTATTGATTTCCAGAAAGACCAGGCAGTCTTCTTAACGAGCCCTCCCTCCCCCCCGCCTCCGCTGTAAAAATGCAGAAGTAGGAGAAGAGACAGCTGGTTTGTATGGACACTAATGAGAGGAGTAAAGTGAATACGAACGTAGCGACATCTACTAAAGAAATTGACAATGAAATTTAAAGAAGATAAAATATTAGAATTTCGGCTTCAGTTCACTACTAGCCGAAACTTTGTGGATAATTCTTATAGAACCTGCATTAAGTGTTACCAGAACAGGAAACGCGAAAAATCAGCTCGGGATTGGAACTTCGAATCTTCCGACTGCTAGTCGGATGTGTTCCCAGCTAAGGCATACAGTAAGGAAATGTAAAATTCCATGTAAAAAGAGAATTTTAGTTAAATTCCCAGCTATGACTTGCGGTCGAAAATCTGTTTATTGCTCCTTTTCGAACATAGAATTCATTTTCCTCAATGTGAAATTTCAATGTAGTTTCGATTTGATTGTGTATTTAAAACTACACTGTCCAGGAATATTATAAATTCTCTCATAAATAATATCAAACATAGGACTTTAAGGACCGAACAGTGAATTTTATCCGTACATAACCTGAAAGATGAGATTGTGATGAATCCGAGCGATTTTATGAATGACAAGTGAATGATATGTAATGAAGACAAGCTTGTTATGATTGCATTATTTATGACAGAAATACCTTTTAGGATGATAAGATAACACATTTTTAAGGCTTTATCAATTGCTGGGAAAGATAAACCTCTGTTACTAGCAATCGATTTTAAATATTGAGACAAGATGAAGGGAACTTGTTTTATTAAACCATTGGTTTCTATCTAAACTAGGTGCTGTTCCTCCTCCTACCTTTGTCTCTTTCCTTTTTCTCTCTCCTGAAGGAATAACTCTCCAATTATTATACTACTGACGAACGCCTTTGAAACCGCTATAGTTTTGTTTAAAATTCATGCCAATGTCAAGTTGCCATTCTGCTTAATTTAAAATTTTGCATTTCCCTGTATCCACTTCATTATCCATATAGGGATTTTTATGCTTTTCATAGGGCATTTTATTTATAAGAGCTACAAAGTTAAATTTTCAGTGATTGCGTTTAAATTAACAGACTTTTACCCTAGGTAAGATGCTTCAAAATGTGTAGAATTTTAAATATTAGCCATGAACTGCACAGCAGTTCTCTAGACAGTTCTCTACTAAATTTCTTTTTAAGAAATCCGCGAGTGGGCATTAATCTTGAACTTAAAAGTAAGAGAAACGAAATCTTCGAAAGTAACTTACCTCTCCAAAGTTTGCGTGCAACTTCAGCTGGGAATATCAGATGCAACAAATCTACGTTTTTTTGTCTTTCTTCTTCTACCGCTTGACTTGCTTCTTGTATAGAATTCTTCAGCTTATCCATTCTTTTCTTTAATCCGTCTTGGGCTTTTGTTTGTTCCTCTACCAACATGATGTCCCTTGTAGCATCATGTACAGGTATATCAGAAATGTAAAGTCCTTTTCCCACTAGTCCTGATAATCCTTTGACGACAGGAGAACCCAGAAAAAGTAAAGATTGTGATTCCGGGCATAATACCATCTGGCCTTTAATGCTCATGCCCTAACATAAGAAATTAATATCTTTAATTTCAGAATATTGAAAGCATCAAGCAACATTCAGATTTAAATTCTTTAAAAACATTGCATGCTTGTATCTCAACATTTAGATTTGATAACAAGCGCTAGAATAAAGAATTATTTTACTGTGATATTAGTTTGTTTTTCAGTATAAGAGCCATATTAGTCCACAATAAGTTCTAACTATTTTAACTATAAGATAAATATCTTCCAAGAAAGTACATATCGTAAAACAAAGTCGCGACAAGTACATATCGTAAAACAAATGTGAATTTTAAAATAGTATTTTAGATTTTTTTTTCCATTTTATCTCAATCCCCCTTCTAGAAGCATGTGATTATTATTTACAAAGCCATATGAAATAACCTGCCAGTGAATAATTAGGCATTTCTAACACAGAAGCGCTAAATACATCGATCAAAAGAAGACGGTTGATTCGTGATGAAATATGACAAAGAACTGAAATTTTCTTACGGAAGGATAAATAAGTACGCTTTTCAAATAAAACACCCTTGTGTTTGTCTTCTACGCATGCATACAAATGTCCTATACACTTATATATGTGTTTTATACACATGAAACAGCTACACAACTATCACTTTATATTGTGGAAAACCGAGCCCTGAGACGAACTTCTGGTGTTTCGCGTTTCAACCTCTATTAATTATGGTGCCGGGAGACTGAAATGACTTTGACTTCAAAAATGTTGCATTAAAAGACTAAAAAGGTGCAAAGGAAATTTCTGTTTTATGCTTTATTTACTTACGTTCTTTCTTCTAGGCTTCCACAAATCAAATTTATAATAATATTTAAGATCACGCTTAAAGGTCCTAAATTTTAAACACGAAATTTTATTTTAGTATAGGCATTGTAAGATAATCATTTTGCTTGCAATTTTTAATAAGCCTTCCACCAAAATTTGAGTAAATGATGTTTATTTACGTAAGTGCTTTTTCAAGGCAGCTAAACATTCAGAAAAATATATTTCTATTCTACTCACACATTTTGGGATAAATGGCCTGGGAACTTACTTAAGAATGACGCTTGTTTTGAATCGCTTCAGATCATCTGTCTCTTTACTTAAATACCATCTCAGTAAAAATTTTTTGGTAAAGATTCTAGTGATCGAAGAAACCCAAAGTAGTACTTCGGTGTCAAGTCTATATTTAGTTTTTACTGTTAATGTTTTACAGGCATTAGGTATTTTTTGAAAGCAGAAGGGAGGAAAATGAGCAATGCTCTCGCCGGGACTCGAACCACGGACCTCTCGAAAACGCAACGAGTGTGCTGACCACTACACCACGAAGGCATCCTAAGGAGGTTGGAGAAGTACCTTATAAGGTGATTACTATATTCACTTGATTAAAATTTGGATTTGAGAAAAACGTATTGCTTCCAGCATATTCTGAAATTATTTCGCACTAATATAAACACAGACTGGGAATTTAATTAGTTGCTAAAGCGTCGTCATTTGTTAAATATTTATTTTTAGAGCTCAACCGAGTAAATTTGTTTAATTCCCAGTTCTGATATTTTATGATCAACAAGAAAAAATAGCAGAATAAAATGGCAAGCAACGTGAAATCTATTCAAATTGAAATAAAATATTCTGCAAATTTTGTATTCCCTTGACAACTAGTGTTTACGGAATTTTGAAATTCCTATTTTCAGAATAGCAAACATAAACATAATAGCACAGGAATAAAAATAAATGACAGTTTATGCAAGTGATTTTGAAGTACTGATTGATAAACATAAAAGAAAGAACTCAAAGTACTTTTTTTTTATCTAGAAACAAAAGATTAAGTAAATGTTTTCAAATGTAAACTGATTCTCCAGTTTCTACATACAATGGTGTGAAATCAATTCTCTTCAATAAGAAATAAATAAGATGTGCTTTCGTTGTAATGTACTTCCGATTAACTATCTTTATGAGAGATAATGGGATATAGAACCTTCAGGGAATGGAAATGTTTTCCCCATAATGAATGCAGAATAACAGTGCATAGTAATACTTTTATCCTCAGGAAAGCCTAAACGCAAATGCAAATGATAATTACATATGAGGAGCTAAATTGTAAACACAGTAAAAGTTACATTATTTTTTGTGACAGTCGTTTTAAAAAGTACTGTAATCTTCCAAACATTGCAAAACGCAAACTTCAAAACTCAGATATAATCAATTTAAAAGCCAAGTTAAGATAAACGGCAGTAAGCGCATTCATTGGATTCCGTGCTTTTTTCCCTTCAGAAATAAATACCTCGGATTTCTTTACATTAAAAAAATAGTGCTATAAAAATTATATTTCTTTTGAAAAACACATTAATGACACCGACACAGATGTACAGCTCATTAGCAGCTGCTTATTTGATAACTGAGTAAAATGTTTTTTATGAATGAAGAAAAGCTTTCGTGTCTATATGATATACGATGATAAACCGCTTACTCATTCAATTCATATTACAGAAGTTTACTCAAATTTTTATACTTTATTCGCCATGTTAAGTTTTAAATTGATTTTTTTATTTTTTACTCTTGATAATAAACTTTTCTTTTATTTAAATATCGTACGATAAAAGAATAGCATGTGTGTTTACATTAAAAGCACAGTTTTGTGCTGGAGTATTAAAACATTAACGCTGCATTGCCCAATATTAAAAATTTTGAACTCTGTTATAATTGGATAAAGAGTTATTTAAATACTGCTGATAAAGCCTAGTTGTAAATATAAAGCATAAACGTGAAATATATTAAATCACGTAAGTTTCTTCTTCTGCTTTTAGAGTATATCTATTAGTAGATGTTCATATTTATGCATATTAATTAATCATTACGCGTATAGACGTAATTACTGTCTTCTTGAAACATGTTCTTTAATTTTAGGCTTTCTCTAGTGCATGCAAATAAATGTCTGTAATGGGATCACGTAGTATACTCGTGTTCAAATCTAAAATAAAATTTTTCAAACTAAGCTGAACTTTTACTACAGGACAAAACAATATGAAGACATTGTGCATAAAAATTTATAAAGAATATTACCTCATTTAATTAGCAGCCACATAACGCTGAAATATTGCTGCTAATGCCAAATGAAACGTTAGCTTTTAATAACAGTGCTTTGCCTTCATTCTTGATGATATGATATTTTAATAAAACCTGTTATATTCCTCCTTTTGAGGAAATGCATATTTCATTAAGACTTTCCAAAATATTGACTAAAATGTTTATTATATTTGCAGAACCAAATGCTATTCTTCTATTATTAGATTTGCAGAGCCAAATGCTGTTCTTCTATGAAGTTAGATCTGAGTTTCTGGAGACTCTAAGGGAGGAGAGGGTGCGCTGCAACTCGCCGAGGTAAGACATCTCAAACATACTCAGTATGATTAAATTTAGATGATGCTAATGGTCATTCTATTTGAACAATATCCCCAGTCTGAAGATATTATAGAAGTTACATGAAGATGAGCATTGTCAAACATGAATAAAATCTCTACAACCACAAATTCCCTCAGCATCTCTTAATACCCTTATTTGGTGAGACTGAGTTTCATTGATATTCCTCTACAGGTTACAGAACCGTTACCAAAGCTATGAAGTTTCTCCTGATTTCTTTCCAAGCAAATAAATTGTCTACATGGAAAGCGTATATTTTATAATTACGCAATAGAAAACTATGTGTTGCACGTTTTTCTGAGATAAAATTATTATTTAAATTAAACCTGCACTCATATGTAAACACTCAGGCTCATTCCTCTTGGCTGCATTGACGAGGAAACTCTTGTCTTTAACTATACACAAAACGCAGCTGTTTTCTGGCCTATGAAATATGTTATATATTTTAATATACATCGTCTTCTGAGTCTTCCTTATTACTACAAAAATATAACTGCCATCATATTTATGGCAGTTATATTTTTGTAGTAATAAGGAATTTAGATTTTGTTGGGAATAGCCTACGGTTTGGTTTTATTGTTGAGAATAGCTTATATCATATACATGATTGAATTACTGAATTCGCATGGAAACCAAAGACTTCAGCAAGCTAGATCAGATTTTGTGCATTTCTACAGGTAGCCTAATGCCCATAATTAGTGAAAAAAATTATAATTCAGACGAAAGTTTAAAATAAACCTTTTTATTATAACTTTGACTTAACACAAATGTTCATATTGTTCTTTTGCCTCTTATTGTGAGATGCAGACTAACACAGAGTATTAAAAGCACAACTTAATTATGTAACATTTAGAGTTACAAGGCAAAGTCCTAATAAGCTTTGGCACAGGCTTCTACGAACGCGAGCAACACGGCTAGCAAGAAGGTAAAGCCGATTTAGTTAATTCTGACAGATGTGCGAGAAATATCACGAAAGTCAGCACCCCGCCAAAGCTCATTCACCACTTCAAAAAATCTGTTCTTATATACACGCTGACTAATTTGTATCTTACAAATTCTCATGCTAATTGATATCGCATTTTAAAGGTTCTTTTTAAAATGTATAATTTCTCTGGTCATAAGCGATAATAAATTGCTCAGCGTATCTATATAATAAAATGCCGGCTATTATTGAAATCTAATTAGCAAAAATTTTCTAATTTAACAATTATGTCATATTTTTAAACTGAGATCTATTTAAGGAAGTAGTTCTTTCTTTCATAACACTGTTTATTATTTACAATCATAAGGATGACATTTTAATTAAACATACTTTAATCCTCTTAAACCTGCGCTTCATCTACATTTGTCTTCTTAATAAAATATATAAAGAACAACAACTAACGATGTATACGGATATTATTAAAGAAAGCTTACAAATACAGTTCATTAGATATCGGTTACAGCGGAAGATAAAACAAAGGAATACACATGAGCTTGGCTAGTGCCCAAAAGTCTTAAGTGCTGAAAAGACGACACAGCTACGATTCTTTGGTCATTAAATACTATCACGAATGCTAAATGCTACATCTTCCTTTTCAGAGATTGATCTAAATACAAAGTCGATCGTCTCAGCAGACATTTAAAAGGAAGCTGTTGCATCAAATTGCCGTTCAGTGTAAACACATCCCTTTAAATACACATTTTTCGTTTATTTTTCCGGAAAGATTTCGTTGCGACTTGCAAATATTTAGTTACTAAATCAAGTTATTTTTCTTTTGCTGTGGGAAGTAAAATCTGATATCAGCATGCTGCATAATTATATTGCATGTAGCTTTTCCATCTTTCTTCTTTATTCCTG
>KK112406.1:334410-358160 GCA_000611955.2 Stegodyphus mimosarum
AATTAATATAAATATAATAATTATTTTCAACAAACAAATCATAAGCAAAATTGTTTTGGATTTGCAAGTCTTTAACGCAACTTTAAATATCCAAGTGTGAAATATTAAAAGAAAAGGCTTTTCCTTTTGCCATTTCCTTTGAGTTCGGTTTAGAAATTATCCGTTTCTATCTTAATCTATCCGTTGACCATTTAAGTCTGGCTTATAGAAAGCTAAGCATTATTAGGATTCAAGTACAGTTCAGTCTTCTTGAAATACGGAAGACTAGAAACCCATCAAGTGTAGTGATTAATTATGCTTCACACAGTTTTAATGTATGTGTTCGAATCTGAGCAAACATTGTTTGCTTAATTGAAGTGAATGAACAACTAAGAACTGTTTATTTTCCATAAATGGTGTGCGCTTTGGTTTCTTGGATGGAACTCTTTCCGTTATGACAAAATTCATGATGTCGAATATTTATCCCTAATTTCAGGGCAATTAAATTCTATATGTAAAATGATAGTACTGCCATTACATTTATGATACTGATTTTCTTTTCATGTAGAAACTCCTTTTTTACAACGAAATAAAATCTCTGTAATGTGATTTTTAAAGTTTTAAACTGAATACCATTGCATCTGAACCAGAGTGATAGATATGAAAATAAATACAGGGACTGACTGCAATCCCATCGCTGGCAGTAACTTCACAAGAAGAATGAAAAGGCATTAAGATGAAAATTACTGAAATTTGATTTGATTTGATAACGTGCTTCGATGTTTTGTCGTTTTCGCACAAGCAAAGGGTGTTCAATCAGGGCCTGATTTATAAAACCGGAAGCCTAAACAGAAATGTTAAAAAAAACCTTCCTACTCTCTATTTTTAATGCACGAGTTGTTACTGTATAGATGACCTAGAATTGAAAATATATGTAAACGTTTGCGTATTTTCAATATTAAAGGAAACTGTTTAGCCAACTTGAATATGGAGGTTAGGTGCATGTATCCTTTGCCTTGGAAAAATCAGGCCTTCAGTCGAATTAATTATTGGCAGAATGAAACATTTTTTATATAATTTTATAGTGTTCGAATACACCTGATAATTAATTTTTGAAACCTTCACGCATCATAAAGGTTTCGAACGCCTTAATGCTATTCTTAAATATTTACGTGCAGAATATACCTTATTCATAAAATGTAGTTTAATGCATTTTAAATTTCAGTTCTGCAAAGTTTTCCAAACTTGCTGACTAAAGTATAGAAGAAGTATTTTTATTCTTGTTGCACTTATATCAATCGATATCTAATTTTAGCAAAAAGTTCCATTAATTATCACAGCCCGAAAAACAAGCTCTTGTGTGTTCAAAAATATAAGTAAACTTTTTGAAAAAATAAATTAATACACCTTTAAGAAGCAGTCCGATGACTTGGAAATTCCCAAAGTAATCTTTTGTTTTAAGATTACAGAGGTATTCACGTATATTTTGTCTTTTTCTGGAATCAAGAAGGTTCGAGTACATGCAGGATTTTGTTTCTGCGAAATAAAGCGGGTCACTGAAAAATAAATGGAATACACAATGTGAGGAAACCACGTTCTCACATTTCTCGCTTTTCAGAATAGCACTTCTACAAGAACTTCAGACTTCAGTAGAATTTGGAACTATGCATATTCCGAGAATTTAAATATTCTCTGTTGTGGATGAGCAAGTCAGAAAATAGAAAACCTTCCACCTCATAAACGTACATTTCAAAATCCCAACAAAGACAGACATTTAAGCTTATCCCTAAGCTATAATACACAGTTTAATTACAAATAAGTTGTACACTAAGGGCTTAAGCAGATAGTGGATAGTGAGAATAACATTAACAATTGTCTCTTTTCAAAACTCATTTCATTCTTCATTCCCATTAAAACAGGAATTCAGTACTTCTTCTCGAGTTCATAAATTACTTTTTCTAAATCTCTTTCTCTCTTTTGTCTTTCCTAATTATTCATTTTAGCAATGCATTATGAAATTACCTTGTTATATAGTTATGTTCTTTTCTTGTTTAGCATCTCCATTTGTGATGCTTATTTCCTATTTTCGTTATTCGAATTATTTTTATCTGAACAATAACAAAATATCCGTGCGAAATGATGTTGCAAAAACGGGTTTGTGGTAAAAATGTTTCAGTTATAATGGAGAAAAGGAAGTCCAATAATAAATTCTCATCCATCGTTAATCACCGCGTAATATATAATTATACATTTTGGTAACTCAGTTTCATCTATCTTTCTTCCCCATTAATATTCTTGACAGCATTTATTAAAGATACTTGCTGTGAAACTAAAAGTCTCTGTTATTTGATTTATCACTTCATTATGCAAATAATATACTTAAAACAGTACTGGAATCATTGTAATAAATTTTAAATTCTTGTTCGATAAATACTCTGATAGTTAAAACCTTACTTATGCATCTTAAAGCACAAGAAGTGTATCATTATTTTGTTTTGTCAGTTATAAGAAGTCCAAGTTTATATGTATTATTTGCTGTTGACACTTATCTATTCTAAGGCGAAATTTAGGTTTAGCAATTTATTTAACTCTGCGACAGGATTGGTATATGCTTAACATTGTGAAAGACTGAACTACATTTAACATTAAAAGATTTGTCTATATTTATTTAACACTGTGACAGATTGGTATATATATGTTATAAAGATTGGTCTTACATATATATAATATATATTTATTTATATATTTATAATATACATTTGTTAATCTACACACACACACACACACACACATATATATATATATATAAAGACTTGGCGTAAAGATTGGTCCACGTACGATTACTTCACCTTTTGATATCAAGTGAGAATTCCGAAGATTTGGCCTCTGAATTCTCGCTGCAAATCAAATTCCAAGCGACAAGTTTTTATTGTATAACCTGGTCATACTGAAAGATCATATAATTGCAGAATTTAATTCAGGAATCAAGAGCAAACAAAGTACTGAGTATAACAAGTTTTCTAACAACAAAATGAGTTATTAAACGTGTTACTCGCTACTAAAATATAAAATACAAGAAATTATATAAGAGTTTCATGAGAGATGTCAGCATGAAGATATCGCATCCTATATTCCACTCATAATGTGCAACCTCAAATACGTTTATTGGGTAAAGGGCTGTAGGTACTGTATATAGGGAGTCAAGTGTCATGCTATGCTCGTTAAATCTTGTGGAACCATCTTGTTTATCTGCGTCAATTGGAATTAAAAAGACTTTTCATATATAAGAGACTAAGTTAAGATCCCATTTCTTATACTTCGAACATACTATCAGGACAACACTAGAGTTCACCATAATGGCTGCTTGCCTCACCTCATAAGCTGATCCATCCATTAGCCTCCATACCATTTTTTGTTTATTCAATCATTTCTTTACACTTTTAAATATATTTTTATTGCATTGGAGAGAAAATTACCTTAACCTTCACAGGACACAATAAACGTGCATTTAGTACAAACGAAACGTTCTTAATTACCAAAAGTAGTACCATTCGCATCAATAAAGGAAAGAAAGAAGCCTATCAACTTTCAAACAATAAGGAAATAAGCCTGATGAAATATGGTTTGTTTCGAAATGAATATGGGTTGGATTTTAAACATGCTTTTAATTTAATTCTAATTTATTTTACATTATTTCTCTCTTTCTCGCTCTCTCTATATATACATATATATACAGAGAAAGAAAGAGGGAGGAGGGAGTGAGAATAAGCACAAAAACATTCTTCGATTCCAAGATGTCATACAATTAATAGCTTATAAAGTACTTCTCCCGCCTTCTTAGCATGCCTTCGTGGTGTAATGGTCAGCACACTCGGCGCGTATTCGAGAGGTCCGAGGTTCGAGTCCCGGTGAGGGCATTGTTCATTTTTTATGACTCCTGCTTCAAAAAATCCTAATGGCTCAACAGTGGCGCTCGAACTAAAAAAGGTAGTGGATGATGATTCTCCACCACCAGTATTTGGCGTTTTGGTTCCCTAATCCCCAGTCGCCCTTTAAAAGGGGAAGTGTATAAAGTATTTCTCCCGTCTTCGTAGCATTCCTTCGTGGTGTAATGGTCAGCACGCTCGACGCGTATTCGAGATGTTCGAGGTTCGAGTGCAGGCGAGGGCATTCCTCATTTTTCATGATTTCTGCTTCAAAAAATCCTAATGTCTCTGCAAGTTAATGGATTATTTTAATGAACATTTGTTCAAAACTCACTCAACTCGAAATATTTCCATATTTTTCTTTCTAGTATCCATGTTTCTGACCTAGGCAGCTACATTGCTGTGAACCTATAGGCGGTGACTTATATTACGCGCGATAGATGTTGTTGCGTATTAGAACTTGCCAAAACATGCAGTATTTTGAACTGTATGGAATATTCTGAGCGTCAACCTGCCAACCTGCCAAGGTACACGAGGATTATCTGCCTTTCGTGGAGGGTTTTCTAATGGAAACTGGCTCGTATAGGCGTTGGACATGGAGAATATCACGAAAACGCCGTACAGCTAGCCTTTCATCGGGATTAAAACCCCTTTGCGAACTACCTGTGTTCAGCGAAATTATCACTCGGCCACCAAACTGATAGATAGGACTAACTGGAGTCAATAGTCAGCATCTTCGCAAGTAGTCTCTAAGATCACCTTGTGTAACTTTTATATCTGGAGGTTCATGAAGAGCAAGGTCTATGTACCTCCACTACCAGCAGCTCTGAATAATTATCAGGGCTGCATCGTCTCATCATACCGTATATGCTTCAGGATAAGTGGCTGGAGTTAGATTACAGTCTCGATGCTTGCCACATAATGGATGACACGTATATAAAATGTTTCTGATTCTATTCTGCATTACCAGGTGCATTTTGGGTTCAAGCAGATAAACCTTCCTTTATTAACCTTATTTCCTTTCCAAATCTACTTTTGTACTCACCATGTATATGCAAATAAATAGACACTGATCAAACGAGAAACAAATGTATATTAATTTACCTTTTCAGCTTTTTTACGTCAAAGTGCGCATTAAAACAATTCGGCATTATGTCACAGATTATTATTCAAAATAAATATTACAGTATCTCCAGTAAGAATTGTTTTTTTACCCTTACATTTAAAAGATTACGTGCTTTAAAATTTCTTTCACTTGTTATTTCATGAAGCAACAGTTACACTGAAAACAAGCTGCACGATGACAGCTTCTTCGCGGTTCCTTTCAACACGTCTTTTGCACTCAAATGTGATTAAAGTAGCGGGAAAATGAAAATGCACGAGGTAGAGATTGCCTCGGCAGTTTTAAATAATTTAGGGCTTAGTAAAGGAAAAATGGCTACGTTCGTTTGCGAGGAGGAAGAACAATAATAAGTGACATAAAGGACGTTACCGAAGAAATATAAGACTGGGTGACGGAAATGGGGACTTAAGACGGTAAAGTTTAAATGAATATAAAACTTTAAAGAACATTAGGTAGGCGCAGGCAAGTACCTTAATTTTTCACATGCTTTTGCTGAAACGAGGATAGAAAATTCCATTGTTTTGATCAATAATAGTGCAGATACATATTACAAAGAACGAGAAATTTGAGATCCGACATTCAAGACAAGAACTGGATCTGATACCAAAAAACGGAGAACATTTTGCTTTAGAAGGTTGTATTTTAAATACTTTACATGTACTTATTCACTACTATTTGGCTAAATTTTAAATACGAGGAACATACTTTGTCGGGTTTTCTGATTGAAACGTTTATAATTTAGCCTTCTCATTTTCCTAGTCATATTATGTTACGCTAACTGTGCATTAAACAATCACGTAGAGATTGCCAACAAGACTTTAAATTTATCTTTCAAATTATAACTGTTAATTGAACTTATTAATTCACTAAACTGAAATATTCAAAACAACACGTCTACTAATAAATTTATATATTTATTTTTAAAATAATATATATATTTGATGCTATTTAAAATGTATTTAATTTCTAAACTTTTCAAACATTTACATTATTAGAGTAATCATTATAAAAAAAGACTAACGTAGTTAATAATTTTAGATTACTGTCATTTAGTATTCACTCGATTATAGAAAATTGTTTTCCTCGCCTAACAGAGTTTGCTACAATTTGTGCAACATTGTACAAATGCTTTGAGCATATATATTACATAAATGGACTAACAGCATTATATATAAAGTGATCCCTCTCCCTGGCTTAGGGAATGCTAAGTTCGATAAACAGTACTCAAATTTTAATGGGAGCCACAAATTGCGTTTGTCATTACATCAGTTTAGAGGTATGAATATGATAGCAAGAGGTTTACCTTTTTAATTCTGGCAAATCACTCGATGGTTATTTCTCTAAGATTTGTGGTTTTCGGTTTTAAAATCTGAGTTAAAGCCAAATAATGCTCACAAAAACAAGAAAAAAGACAAACGATTTTAAATGCATTTTTCATATTCACATCACATAAGAAGCTTCCGATCTAGGTCATCACTATCATCCTCACTGAAGCGTATGCAGCCTGTGGCATAAATCTCGTCAGATGTAAAGTTTTTTTCTCGTTTCTGAAAATATAGTGAAGTCCTCAGAGCATTTATCTGAGAGCAATAGTTCTGCCTGGGTTCTCACAAGAAGCACCAAAAAAGATTCTGATGCATTCAGCTTCTTGCTTTTGTTTTAAGTTAGAATAAAAGAAAGAATGTCGTCTCTCTTACAATATTTAAACTGATAGGGAAGACGCAAGAAAAGGCAAAGGTCGCGAAGTGTACATTTCATGGTCAATTTGTATTATGATTGATCGCATCAAGATACTTCAGATATTAGAGACTATCCAAATTTTTATTTTGCTTCCACTATTACAGAAAGAAAGCCTTTTTGGAGATGATGAGTTACAAAGTTGTAAGTACTTTGCTTTGGAGATAAGAGTATTTCTTGTAGAACAGGACAAAATATAATGTTCTGTAGCGTTATTGTAAAAACGAATATTATAATCGCCATGAAATTAATTTTTGCATTTAAAAAAGCCAAATAATTACTTCATGACAATCAAAAAGAAATTACTTAATGAATCAAAAGAATTACTTAATGACAATAAAAAAGAAAAATTCAATTTTTCTAGAAAGGGACTTTCAAAAGAGAATAGGATATTCTTAGTGGGAAAGGACACATTTTACTCGAAAAAACGTAGTATATAGTCTTGCGAGTGTTTTAATTTAAATGTTTGATATTTCTTCTAAAAGTGTTGAATGATGCATTATAGCTTTTTCAATACCATAATAATAGTAGTCTTGTAACTTCAGCACTTTATAAATGTTTTGGACACATAAATTCGTTTTCCAACAACAAATTAACTTACAGTTACTTGGCAATTAATTGTTCCACAAAGTAGTACTCAACATTTAACTATCAGGTTTGTTATCTTTGATATAAAGGATTTATTGGAAAAAGCGAACAAACTGCCTTTCTACCGCAAGAACTAAAAGTGATTTTTTCTCCTACTTTCTCATAGCAACAGAGCTGTTTTCTGATTAGGGAAGCCAACATGTTGCATTTCCAGTTTTTTAAACTAGGGGAATGATATTTCTAATTCCCATATGATTAAGGCACTAAAATAGACATGATGAGATTTGTATTTGTAGAACCTAAAGGAATACTTATGCTCTCAATCTAAAAAGAATTCGGACATCACACAATTAAAGTATTGTTACACAAAGTATTCTCATTAATCTAGAAAACAAATTGAAATTTTATGGATAAATACTAATTTCCCATTTCGTATATTTAATGTAGAAAATTTTAAATTTATATTAAATTTTATTTGCAGTTTCATATTTAAAGTATGAAATTAAATTTTGTTACATCATTGCTTTATTTTAGCTTTCAACAAAGCAAAATCAGAACTCACAAAAAAGTCTTCTGTCACTTGACTAAGAAAAGTGTAAAACCTTATTACTATTATCAAGACAGTTTTAAATTATTTTATAATTTTAATTTAGTATTTTAGACTGCATTTTAATTCAGTATTTTTTTACTATAACTGAAAGTTATTTAACGGAAGACTGTAAGCTGGAAAGCAGACAGCGAGATGTCGTTTCGAAAAACAAGTGATGTATTATATGTATATTAGCAAGTTTATGGTACTCAGATAATTTTCAAGTGCCTTAGAGCTGGTTGTGTGGAAAATGTAAGTAACTGGACTTCACACGAAGAAGGATGGTAGATGATAAAATTAAATGCCAGTCCAAAAAAACTGACTCTTACATTTGAAACCTATTTCTTCAAAACCCATAAACTACAAAGAATGTTTCGATGAAACACAGGTTTTAAAGCTAAGTTGCTAGAAACCTCACGTAAATGAGAAAATTAGGCAAATGAGAGAGCTGTGAAGTAAATGAATAGGATAAATTGTTTTAGAAAGTAGTAGTAAATTTTCCTAACGAGAGAAAATTGAATGTTTTCGGTGCACATGTCATGTAAAATCTGAGAAAGTGTAAGACTGAACTTAAGTCTGCGAAATTTTATGTCACTGTAATTTTATGTCACTGTAATTTTATGTCCCTGTATTTTATGTCACTGTCACTCACACATTTTATGTCACAGCCAAATGAACTGGTGCTATATAGCTACTCGAAAGCAAGCAACTTAGACTTTATTGATAGCAAATAGATAAATGTACACATTTTGGAACAAATCTGAAATAAGGTTTTAAAAATATTAACATATTATCGAATTTCGAACAAAATCAGGATAATGACCTAAAGTGCACTCTTCATATATGAATATTAAGTGATTCTTCAAGTCCATAATTGAGCAAGTGTCATGAAACATCCTTACTCAAAGACTTTAATAACACCTTGCTTTTATGGGATTATGTTCAGCAGCAATTAGCAAGCCCAATAATTTTAATGAAAATGTACTCAAAGATAAGCTCGGAGAAACGAAGAAAAATATTGATTCATATTTTTCCCTAAAATTATTTTGATCATGCCTAGTATACTAAAAGAATTTATAAAGAAAGCAAGGTGGCGAAGCTAAGTGCAAGTTAAGTATAAATTAATTTTAAAGGAATTTCTAGCTATTTTGAGCGTCATAATATTTGACTTGAATTTGAAATGTGTTTAGTTTTAATCATAATTTCATTACTGAACTTAGTTAAAATAATTCATACAATGAAGTGTTCTTAAAAATTTCTGTACTTAGAAACTGGTTATTTCAGCTAATATTATTCAAACAAACTATCTCATCATTGCAACTTTTGATTAAATTTATTATTAGTTTATCTTTTTATTAATTATAATTTCAAGTGACTGTATTAATTCAGAGAATACTAAATTATAGTTTTAAAAACGAAGTTATTTTTATCAGCCCCGCTATAAACAATTCTGCTCACTTCATCATTTCTTTTCTTTCAATATGTGAACTCATACACGTTATTCAAAGAACGTGCAATTTTTTTTTTATTTTCGTTTGCTAGCACGCTTATTCCTTTTGAAAATGCAATAAAAAAGAGAAATTCCATCTTGTTCAAATACAAGTTC
The DNA here is from genome assembly GCA_000611955.2 of Stegodyphus mimosarum. Lineage (NCBI taxonomy): Eukaryota > Metazoa > Arthropoda > Arachnida > Araneae > Eresidae > Stegodyphus > Stegodyphus mimosarum. The sequence goes on from KK112406.1 coordinate 343,959, forward strand.
CTAGAATCTTGAAAATATTTTCCATTTTATGAATAAACGGATTTCGAAATTTCTACGAAATGAAATCGTGCTTTTCCATTTCTCATTTTTGCCTTTTTTCAGTCTTTTAAATCTCTTAATATTTGTATATAAAATTTTTTTAGCATAAAAAGGAGGACAAATGCTTCCAAACGTCATATATTTGTGATCTTCCCAATGAACTGCGTACTTAAAGAAAATTAATAATTTACTATTTTTAACTGAAAATTTTAAAGAAGAGAATGTCGTCGAAGATATTGCAGTAATCACTGGCAGATAATCGAGAACGTTGGAACAATTTTAGCAATCGCAAGAACAAAATAACTTTGAAATCAAGCCATTCGAAACAGTTTGCTGATACTAAACCAGCTCGTAATCTAAACATAGACATAATCTAAACACCTTTCTATTCCTGTAGAATTTAAACTAATTTAGCGAAAGTTCAACTAAGACTGACTGACACATTTGCTTGTAGCTCTTATATATATATATATATATATGTGGTATCTCTTATAATATTTGGTAAGTGGAGGGAGGTCAAAAACACTCTATATCTCAGTGTTCCAAACAACGGTTTTGAGCTTCGAGTAAACAGTAACAAAATTATTAAATATGATACAATTAATTCAAAGTATAACTTCGAATTAAACAGTAACAAAATTATTAAATATGATGCATTGAGAAAACCCTTACATGCGATACCGTAATATACTTACTTTCAGCAGTCCGACATGACCCAATTTATAGTTTGTTACTTAATAAAATATTTCAAAACAATATCTATTTAAGCAGAAAATATCTCCGCGAAGAATTCTTTTAAGGGAAAAATACAAACATTATGTTACACATGCATAAAACAATGCAACCAGGCCATAATTAAAGAAAACACCTTGGATGAAATTATAACTTTGGATATACATGCAAAACAAATATCTAAGTATAGTTATGATTCTTTAAAACATCCTTTATAAATACATGCTTCATACAGCGCAGCCCTCAAGAATGGACACAAATTTTTTCATCGCCAGGATAAGGAGCTAATATATTTCAACATGCAACCTTAAATCTATAAAGTAGGATTTCTCCGAGTCCATTCAATCGCTTAGTGGAAAAATAAGATTTTCGTTTAAAAAATTCTGGAGCTTGAAAGAAAGTCGATACTGACCATAACGTTTTTTGTGAAAAATAACCAGCGGATTTTTCAATAGCTAGACGGACATACTAATCATTACACTATAAAAGCGAACGTGGAAGAAATAAATACCGTAATTCGCTTAGGTCTGCGTATTACAATTAGAATCTCCTTCTTGGAATTCCGACAGTACTAGACTGTGCATTCATGTTTACGGTCATTGCACTATTACTTGGAGGAGTAATTAATTGTGTTTATCTGCGTTATAGGCTTTTGAAATATGAGCGGAATTTCCTACACGAATACTTTCTCAAGCTGTAGATATAAAGATACATTTTCATTCTTCCGGATCATTCGTTCGCAGCTTTTTACGCCTATTTTCATTTTTGATTAAACTCAAAATTTACCTATCTGCCATAATTTTAACACCCAGCAAATTAATCAGTGAATAAATCTCCCTGTCTTACAAACAGCCCTGTGGTATGTTTATAGCTTTTTTTCAATGAGATGATTTTCTTCTTGAGTTGTCAATTCAAGAACTCAAGGAGAAACTCCTTCAAGAGTTTCATCAACTTTATTCGGCCAACCTTAAGCCCCTTAATTAAGGACGCGTCAAGTTTTACTGTCCGCAGTGCTTGGCATATACGCTCTCAACTGTTACTCATAATAACTCCAACAGAAAGAGAATTTTTATTTGATGCACTTTACGCTGCCTTGGAGTATATGATAAAAGAGAAAATGTCACAACTCAAGATCTGTACAACTATCGCTTTGGATAAATTGGCACTAGTGCAGCGTCAGCTGCCTACAGAAAAATGGCATTAGCTTTAATCTCATTAGGTTTATTAAGTTAGTTTAATAGAGTTAACTCATCAGGTTTTAATCTCATTAGGTTATTCTCATTATACGTACTGTATCAAGGTACAAAAATCTAGATTAGGATAGGTGAGTGCAATACGGTCTTGCAGTGATTCATACTACAAGATGCAACATGCATAATAACTAAGAGGTAATCAGAAGAAGCATTATGTGCATGTATTGCAATACATAAAGTCATTAAATGTTCTGCTTTTAAAGCGAGTATTGCAATTTCGATTCATTTCATTTCTTCTGCCCAGGGCTACATTCGATTATGTGTTCCTCTTTCATTTAAATCTTAGACATACTCAAGCAAGCAACTAAATTGATTTGAGCACTGACATTGATTAAAAGTAGTTGAAGTTTTATTTTTATATTGTGGCTTTTTCTTTTACGATTTGAACACTAAATACTAACATGCATTTTAATTTAAAAAGTCTTGGGAATGAAGTAAAAAAACGAACAACGGTAAGGTTGATAGTTACAAAAGTCCCAAATTAGCTCGAAACAGAGATCACTAATGAGGCTGAGAAAACGCTAATTAAAGAAACTTTTGCGCAATTCATTTCAAAGAAGAAAATTTTATTTCAACTGATAAGTAAATCGGAAATTTAATTGATAGAAATAGTTCAGAAGAACAACTAATAGCTTCTAATGAAGAAAATGGGCTTCGAATTTGCTTTAAAATAGCTGCGAAGTGCTACTTAGGCAGTTTTCCACATTGCTTTAGCTATGTTTCGTAAATGAATTATTTATGTTTAATTATTTGGAAAGTGAGATTAATTTTTCGAAATTAACTTTGGAATCTTTTTAGGAAACGACTGTTGATATCTTTTCACAACAAAAACATTTAACTTGGGTTTGAGCTCGAATGACACTGCGCATAATTCATAACACAAAAGCAAAATTCTACATGCTGATGTACAGTTACGCAAAACATAACCTTGTTTCTGCCGTAAATTTTAGCCAAAACTCTTATCATTTTCCGTGGCGAACATGTAAAGGGTCTTCTTCGTCAGGAGCAAAGAACTTCTTCACAAACAAAACTGGCGTGACTTTCTCGAAAATGCCGACTGGTAGCAAAAATCAAGATAGAAGAGAAATACAACAAAGTAAAACGTACAATTAACACAAGCTTTTTCAACAACATTGTGGTTGACGTAGATTTTAACGAATTTCTACATGCTAAGTTTGATAAGTTAATTTATTTTAAAACAATCTTAAATTACGATTCGAAAATGAAGATACATATTAAAAGATTATCGTTAACACAGAACATAAGAATAACACATCATAAAAATGTTTTTGCAAATACTTTGCAGCTAAGTTCCTCAGAGCGAGCTATGTGGTTAAAGTTTTGAGTATATCCATTAATGACAAGAAGTTTACATAGCATTCCTTCTAAAACGTTATTCATTATTTCTGGAATATTAAGGAAGATCTTTCAAATCATTCAGAAATTACAATTCAACATTTGTTTACCTTTCACAAAACAGTGTTTGTGCGAATCTAATTTTTCATATTTCACTGCTTCAAAAAATTAACATTGCATTGAATGTAAAAAATAGCTTGCGATTCAACGCTAGGAAAATAGTCTCAATTACTGATACAATATGCCAACGTAAACAAGCGTAATTATGTCACCGATTGCGTAACTGAATGCCCATAAAATTATTTATACCATATTTTGTATTCATCTACGTATGTAATTTATAAATGCAAAATTTTTTGAGTATGTAAATACATAAGTTTATTCTCATTATTGTGCTATAATTACGTATAGGTTCTTTTATTTGTACAAAGGATTACACCAGTTAGGGACATATTTCCAAAGGAGTACGTGAACATAAAGGGCCGTTCAGATTGAGGCGTACCTGAACTAACGGAGTCAGTTCCATGTGTCGACTATCTCCGCTATACTTGCAGTTCAGATTTTTCAACTCGCTGGCCTATGGGGAAAAACTAGTTTTAGAGACGGGTCGACTGTCTCAGATAAACCTCAGTCTGGACGGCCCTTAAAAGGTTTCGAACCATCGTCTTAGGGAACCGCTTTTACAAGATGAGGGGAGAACTAATAACCGTTTCTAATATAAACTGATGAGCTGATTACACACCCAATTAAGAAGTCTTAAGATGCAGTGAGGTTCTGAATGTTGCCATAGCCAATGGGAAGTAGACATTAGACTGTCTGAAATTTAGAAAATATTATTAGATAGGCATTGTACTCATTCTGTACTCAGTAATCACAAAAATAATTCCTAATGATTTTAAGCTAGACTTAAAAGGACGAATGAAGATAATAAATAATCTAAAATAACATTTCATTACTCTTTAGCAGAAAAAAGGAAATATACGGAATAAAGGGATTGACTAATAAACATTCCATTCGTTCTTAGAAAATTGCACTTCAGCAGCAATTAAGAGGTAAGTTTGATGAAAAGCAGAGAAATCTAAGGCAGTTTTAAAATTGCAAAATTTCTTCGACAACAACATTAAACATTTCATTAATAGCAGTGTATTTTATTCTGAAGATTGTAATTCTGATTTATATCAAAATACTGTAATAAAGAGATGACTGAAAATGAAACGGAAGTTATTTTACGCCATATCATATAGTATCAAGTATCATTTAGAAAGAGTCATTTCATACGTCTTCAAATACCTCTGATTTAAAGATCAAATCAATCAAAGGCATAATAATCAGTATACGATGGCGAACCATTCACTCTGCACCTACGAAGAGAACGCAAGAAGAAGTTGCACTTCTGATTTCAGCGAATCCGCCATTCAATAACGCCGTTCTACAAACAGTGCTTAGATTGTAAATAAAAGCAAATTCTTGCACTCGTAGGTTATGAGATTTAAGATCTGAATCTGGATTTGTTGCACGTGATGCTTGTAACAAATACTTCGATAGCGGGAGAAGATACAATTAACATGACTCTCAAAGTGTCGTCTTTGTGTTAAGGAATCTTCTTCGGATAAGTTATATTTATTGGTGGAGAGGTGGAATTGGGATTTGAATGAATCTTTTCCGTCTAAGGTTGCTTTTCGTGCATTACGTTATACAGTCTTTAGATTTTTTCAAGCAGGAGACGTGAAAAATATGCAGTACCGTCGCCAGGATTCAAGCACTTGAATACGTGACGATAATGCTTCCAATTACATACCGAATGCATGCGGGAAGGAGGTATAAAATACCTTGAATTGCGTCTATGATTTAGAGCTTCAACATTTTATTGGCTGACAGCAAAATGTTTTCGTTTGGAAATTTATGAGGAAGGTTTATGATCTGTTAAGATCCCTAATAACTGCTGAAACAAAGTCAAAGCGAGCATTTAGAGAAATTAAAATTGTTCAGAGCTACCATGTATAACCTCAATTCCTAATGATAAAAAATGAGGAAAGAGTTAGCATCTGGTTTACGTATGAGTGTGTGAGAGCTTAGCTATCAGGGTTAAATTTAATTCTAATAATTATCATGAATTGTAGGGTTATTTATTTTAAAAAATTGTTTTAAATACTTAATCTTTGAAAACAAACACCTCTCGTTTTCCATAGAATGGCATAGTTTCAATAAACTAAGCAACAGTTGTTAAATTCCTCAAAACAAATTTCAGGGATAACCTTTTGCTTTCAAACGATTGTCCAGTTATATAAGAAATGCCAAGAAGTTTCAGTTCCCAAAGGATGAAAATGACGAAAAGCACCCTGGAAATCTTCCCAAGTTGTACTTAAAATTGCACAGGGCTTTCATAAGCAAAACGATTTTTGCAATTACAAAAGTAGTACTTTTAACGCCTCACCACACACGAACATCTCTATCTGTATGGCACTAAAGCTTTAAGTTCCTAAAATGTGTGTGTAGGTTAAGTCCTAATCAGTCGAAGAGTTAACGGAGGCTGGCTGCTAGACAGATCTCCACGGAACGAGTTCTAATACCACTTAAGGCTTGGTAAATCGTGCTTGCACCTCTGACCCAACCCTTTTTTGCGTGTGTCTCACCTCCTTTAGTATATCCCTGAATAACGCTCCCAGTGATGAAATGACTGGCTGAATGATGTATTCGACCATTCCTTACCAATGCATTAAGTCGCAAATGAGTGGATATTAATTTTAAAAAAGTGTCTAGAAGTATTAAATCTGCGTCTTAAATTTCAAGAAAGTCAAGCTCTGTGCACAAATGATCTCCAAAAATTGTTCTTATGTGTCTCTTTCATTCAAGAAGGAAAGAAATGTTAGGACATTTCTATGAGACGATAACAAATGAAATGAAATAAAAGTTGTAAGGTATTTTATTTTAATTAACAATTTCTTAGGATTTAAAATTTTACTATAATTTCTTCCTTTCTGTATTCATCACCGGAATTCGAATTAGGCTTTTGTGTTTTTAAGTTGAAGGTTTTGAATGTTTAGATTAGACTTAATGTCAGCCGCCTCTTGCCGTTACCCTCGTTAGTTTTGTATAAAGTTAGGTTCCGGATTTAGCTTCTTGCTAGCCGATGCTTTAAAATACGCGCCGTAAAATTCTGAGCCAGTTTAAGAAAATTATATGTGGATATTTAAATTAAAATAAGAGACAGTAAAATTCAAACGTAGATAATGTAGTCTAAGACTGCACATAAAATAAGCCCACTCAGAATTTTACCGGCGCTTATTTTAAAACATCAGTTAGCGAAATGCTAAAGTCGGAATATAACTTTAAATACAGCTGGCCAGAAGTTTCATCTGTAGCACACGTTGTGCCTGTTCGTTTCAATTTAAGACTAAATAAAAAGGTTATTGTAACTTTCTTCAGTTTTTTCTGAGTTATTTAAGACTTACTGATAACTCGTTATCAGGCTGGTAAGATTCGCAGGGCTTTGGCTTCCGGTTACAACAGAACCCTACAAATTACTTCATGTTGCTTGAGCAATCTCTTGAACAAAATCTATTTCTTTGCTGCTAACATCATAATTTATATATATATATATAAGTAAATGCTAATGAAAGACACCAGTCCTCTAACAATCGTCGCATATATTTTGCCACATTTATTCTTATTAAATGTTGTGTTCGTTTAAATAAAGGGAGTTTGTTTAAACTTATTTGATCTGCTCGCAATTTGTTAATATTAAGTTACGTATTATATCGTGAATTAGATCTTGTTGATCACTTAAACGGCTCAGCAGAGGGACTTTGAGAAAACAAATGCTGGCCTGTTTCGAGTGCGTATGCTTATCTCGTCTGCATTTAAGGATATTTGCTGCATTTAAGGACGAGATGAAAGATTCTGTTAAAGAAGAGATGAAATCCGTTAAAGAGGAAATGAAAGCGGGTCAAGAATCTGTTAAAGATGAAATGAAGGCTGTTCAGGAATCTGTTAAAGATGAAATGAAGGCGGTTCAAGAAAAGATTGAAGCAGGGCAAGAGGAAATGAAAAGAGAAATTACCTACTTAATAGAAAGCAAATTCGAAGCTATGGAAGGCAGAATTGACGCTGTTGAAAATAAAGTTGGACACACTTAAGAAAGAGTTTATTCGGCGAAAGAACAAATAGAAGAACGAGTTTCTGCTGTGAAGCAACGAATCGAAGGAAACGTTTCTGCCGTCCAACAACAGAATGATGTCAGGGTTTCTGATGCCTTCGCCAAAGAAGTTGACGCCTTAGAGAAGTGCATAGCGACAGCAGGAAACAATTCGGATGGTTTTAAATTTTTACCCATGCCTGCTCGCCCCTCTCTGAAGCTATCCACATATGATAGGGAGACCTCCAGACAAGTGTATAAGACACAATTTTCTGTAGTTGCGGATGCGAATGGATGGAATCCCCAAGCTAAAGCCTGTCAGCTAGCCGCTTTACTCAGAGCTGACGCAGCGGATATCCTGCAGACTCTTCCCGAAAACCAGACTACTAGACTTCGAAGCTCTATCCGGCGCATTGGAGCTGCGCTTCGGGGAGAAATGTTTGAAAGACTACAGTAGGCTTCAATTAAAATCCCGTCAACAGAAGCCCACCGAAACACACCAAGAGCTCGCCACGGATGTTGAAAGCTTGTCCCATCTCCACTTTACGGAGTGCCCGAGAGAAACAAAGGAAATCCTGCCCTGCAGTACTTCGTCGACGGCATCCGGAATCCTGAAATACAGAAAGCACTGCGATGGCTGATGTACAGGACTTAAAAGTGCCTTGGTGTACGCCATGAAATTCGAGGCAGCACAACAAGCCACTCTTAGAGACCGCCAACCAATCAGAGCTGTTCACATACAAGAACCAGTGGATCAAATGACTGCTTGCTTAAGTGATTTAACCAGAAAGGTGAACGCCTTGACGCGGGATATTGGTGACAAGAAACCGATCTTAAAGTGAACTGCGGTGCTGAAGGGCTCATTCGAAGAAACTGCAGAACATCCAAGGGCACGGATGTTAAGACCGCGCCTATCAAGAAGGAGGGAAACTAATTCGTGGTCATCTCGCAAGGCGGAGGTTGCCAGATAATGTAAAGCCCCAGTTTAAAGGGTTTCAGATTTCTGCAGTGAGTGGCGGCAGTAACGGACTTTTCATCATGGGACACATCAGACGAGTTCCTTGTAATATAACCATCGATACAGGAGCCAGTGTTACCATCATTCGAAAAGATGTGTCTCAACAATTGAAAAGCAAACTGATTTGGACTCCATCCTGTGTTACCCTCCTGTTGTCCTATCACCTTTGGAAATGCCACCAACTATCACACACATATGCGGCGGATATTATAGATCCTTGAATACTAGGATTCGACTTTTTAAGGAAATACAATTTTTCCTTAAACTTCAAAAATAAGTAACTGCTTTTAGCAACTCAGGATATGACTATCGATCATCAGAAGAGATCTTCAGCTGGAAACGCCGACATCTCGTCTGAAAGACCCTGCTCAGAAAGCTGCCGAAATCATACTCAGGTTGAAGAGAAACCCAAGACTACCAGAAGTTCTTCATCTTAGACGCTCATCGGTCGTCATCTTCGTCTGCCTTGTGATCTCTTATTTGGCCGTCCTTCACATGCGCTTTCATCGCCTGAAGAATACATCCAAGATGTGAAGGCTCGGTTTGAAGTGATGCACCGTTCTGCACGAGAGCGAGTCAAGTTAGACACGGAGAAGATGAAGACCTGATTCGACACGAGAGCTACTGGCCATCGTTTCAACGAAGGAGACAAGTTGTGGTTGTGGAATCCGACTCGACGGAATAGACTCTGTCCGAAACTACAGTCACCTAGAGATGGTCCGTACACAGTCCTAAACAGGCTGAACGTCGTGGTTCAGATCCGTAAGTCATCTAACTCTAAGCCTAAAGTCGTCCATTACGACAGGTTAGCTCCTTACTATAGCCATAGTACGTAATGTATATAATTGTCAATAGTTACGTAAATAATATAAGACCATGGTCCTTTTTGTATTTTGTATTTAATTTGTATTTAGTATATGTATTTAGTATCTGATAGTATTTGATTGTATTTAATATTTGATAGTATCTGATAGTATTTGATTGTATTTATTTGATAGTGCTTGATTTGTATTTGGTGATTGATAGTATTTCGTTTGCTGAAAGTTACTTATTATTGTTTATTTTCGACTTCCTGTCCAGAGATTGTACTGCCCGGGACGTGCAATCCTTTTAAAGGGGGCAGTGTTACGGATTTCTTATTTATTTAGAATTGTAATTAAAATTTCTTTATTTTCCCGTGCAAAGCAGACGATTTAGCTACGGCGGAAAGTAAAAATACAAGAGCGCATGCATTTAATATTTAATAAATAAATATCTCGTAATTACTGTTGCCATCCACAAATATCGAGAAAAATCGATGTTTTACCAGAATATTCTAGTGAATAAATAAAAAGGTTATAAAAGCCGAATTAAAACACCCCATCTCAGTTGCAGTTGTAGCTGTTTAAAGAGAACGGTTGTTTGTTTACTTAGTGCTGTTATTGATTGTAGCGAATTCGCTGTGGAATTTGATTAACTTTATCTGTTTTGAATTGAATATTGTTATATTGTACGAATATCTCTGAGGAAATATTTCAGTATTTTATTTTATTTCTTGTGAAAACAATAAATTTTGTTAACTTTTTAACGACTGGTGCATTCAATCCATTACGAAACCTTACACACGCAACAATATGTACTGTTCCTGCAGATATCACAAGTAGTCCAGACAAATTTTCCAAGACAGTAATAAATTCCTTAAGTAAGTCAGCAAATATACTGTCTGTTCTAAGCAGGGGAATACTCGAAAATTCGTTGAAAATAAATTTTTGTAAGCTATAGGTGTAAAGAGGAATCAGAACTGAACTGACTGATCTGATGAGGTAAGTCAGAGGAAACCAGACAATTCCATTTCTCTGTTAAATTCAAATTCTCTTTATAAGTATTCTATAATTCTGTCTTCTTATATGTTTCGAAAATTTTCACTTGAACAATATTCTGTTCAACGTAGCAGGAAACCTGTAACCAAATTTAATGATAAGATCAAACAGCGATTAGTAATATCGTTGATCCTAATCATACTATTATAGCTATTTGCTTACAAAACATTAAATATACGTTGTCCTCTGTGACATGTAATACGTTAAATATACGTTAAAAATTCTCTGTGACCTAATAATTATAACCCTATGTAAAGCGTAAATATTTTTAAATGATTCATACTGTGTCATATCGATATCACATATTGTATCATTAACAATTAAACATTTACCCTTATTTGACAGAAATTGCCGTTAAGTTTAAAAGAAAATTTATGAAAGAATTACACTTAAATGCTTTCTACCAATACCTACTGTTGTTCTTTGTGATAATATCGAAGCTGAGACTCACCATAATGGCCCCTTAATGTATAATGGCTCTATAACACCTAACTGCTATAAATAAGCTGAATGCAGTATCCTTTAACCAGTTGCAGACCTCTGTAATGGAACGGCCGCTATAATGAGCAACTGTTACATCAAGCCCCGATTGTACATGGAATGTTAAGTACAGAGACTGTTTAGTGTAAAATAGATCTTAATTGTTGACTGACTTCAAGCCAGCCTTCAAAACGTCAGAGATCTTCGGAGATTTATTATTTTTGAGCAGTAGCTTAGGAAAACTTAAAATTTTAAAACTGAGGAGCAAAACCATTTAACCTTACTTGGTCTTACAAAAATAATACAAACGCAACTAAATATAAGAAAATATACATATAACAAACATACGTAAATAACATAGTTAAATTTTAGGACTAATGTATTTAAAGCATATAATAAAGTAACTCTTAAGCGAAAAACCTAAAGGAAAAAGTCTCCTTTTGCTTTTCTCTCAAATTTTCCTGTTAAGCTAAATAAAGGCCTATATTCACTTACTTAATAGAAACTCGTTAACTTAATTCAACCGCATATTAATCCAAGTTAGAATGCTACGACTAGTAGTGTGATTAAGTCTCATGTAATCAAGCACCAGATCGGCATTTATTTATTATTAGCAACAACAGAATGTCTGCACGTGAAGTGGAGAATGAAAGCTGAACTAAGAACGTAAAAACTGTTATAAAAATAATAAAAATTTACGTGTTGCTTTGAAGTGTTCTTTGAATACATCAGGGGCAAATTACTAAGACTATATACTACTTTTGAGAATAACATCTCCATTTGATTCAAGATTGTATTATTAATTTATCAGTTGTAGTAAAACTTCCTGAACTGCCATAATATAATGTGGCTTCGCTTTTATGTTTCCATATTTTTATATATTCTCACATTCCATTTCACCATAGCGAAGTATCGAAATTTCTTCTTTGAAATGCGGCATCAGATTTCCCACAGTTATGTCAATGAATTACGAATGAAATTTATTACTTTTCAGTACCAATGGATTTTACCCCTTTTTAAGCAGATATACATTGATAGATAGATTGATTAGATAGATCCTTTTTGCAAAGATTCTGGTTTTCAAAGACCCGAAATATGAGGAATCAGCAGCGTTTTTGTCAGGATTCTCAAGCAACGTGTTTTCAATTTTACCACATCGACGGGCTACCAGCTACGTCACGACAGCACGCATGGAAGCAAATGGCATGCTTTATATTCTTCCCACCTAAATGGCGATTGAAGACAGAACGATACTATATTTATTAGTGTGAAACGTGAAAAGAAATGGGTTTCCTTTTTCCAGGATTTCAACTAACGGTTCTTCGAAATGTCAGTCACAACAGTGACATCACAGAAGAACGCACTGCGATAGTAAAAGTAACGCGAAAAACATTTGTTTCTGTGAATTGCCTTAACGTGCGTTTGGATTTAATTTGGTCTTCCCTAGAAGACCACAGAAGTTCTCAGTACAGCGTGTTCTACCTTCGGGCCAAGTCGTTGCTTTAAGCCTATCTTACTACGTTCGGCCGTAGTCTTACGTTTTTATTAGTATTCGTCGATGAGGTGTAATTACTGTACAACTCTGTTACCTATTTTTCTGTGCAGCTTCGGCTAAATTTTAGTTATATAGAATTAATTTAGTTCCTTATTTTCTATCTTACGTTAAAGATCAAGTGGAGGCTTTCATGTAAGCCCAAGAGGGGCAGTCTGTCAAATAATTGAGTGAATAAAATGGTATGTTAACCCTTCCTTGGACTTGTCTTTGTAGTTATAAGAAGACCAGCGAATAGTAGCTAGACTCTTCCCTATATTTCTAGTAGCCACAGTAAATTAAAGAGAATTTTATAAATTAAAGAAACAAAATCAAAGTCTAAAAATGGCGCCAAATTAAAATATAAAAAAATTGAAGGGTTTCAGATTTTAAATTACGTCCAAAGGGGTCTTTTTTTACATTTTGTGTGCTACCTTTATTTATCAAATACACTGCTCGACATTGAAAACGCAACACCAAGAAGAAGTGGTCAGAAATTTATGCAAATTTTAGAGTAGACGCACGTCACTAAGTAACGCCTGTACAAAAATTGCAGAAGAGTAATTATCCTCATTTCATAAATTACACCACAACAAATTCTACCTTGTCACCAAAATGCTCATAAATTTGCAATTCCAAATACCTGTAAAATACCAAACTTCTACTGTTTACACTTTTCTCAGACAACAATAACTCTTCACAAAATAGGCAGAAATTCAGTTACTCATAAAACTAAACAAAAACTTCACTCCAGCTGAAAACTATCTTCCAAAAAAAAATCAATGAATCTCTAAGCTAACTATCACTGTTCCAGCGCAACTTTACAAATCTGACCAAAATTAACTTTAAGATACTAACAATTCAGTGTTTTTTTCTAAAACAAAATCAGACCTAAAATTTTAACTCATCTTCATAGGCACAAATTACATAAAGCTATAACCATACTTCAAGCAATTAAAAAAAAATCACTATTTCTTGATCACAAAAATACTGCTCTAACATTAAGTCAATTCATTAGAATTAGAAATTTCCAAAACATCAACCTCCTGAATCTCAGCCATAACTAAGGCCCTTCTAACAGCACGAGTAGCTTTAGTAGATTTAGGCATGATAATTCCTAGCAGTACAACCACAAATAAATCAATAAGCAAGAGGAAGCTAAACGGTCTGGTATACTACTGACAACTGGAAGTCTAAGACAATCCCCACAAAACTAAGTGGCATAAGGTAACAATTGGGTAGAAATTCACTATTCCTGTATATGAGTACACAATGTAAACAATTATCATAAAAATTAAAACAGCATGTGTGTAAAAATCTAATCCACAGTGAATAATGTCACATACAACAGTTCAAAATCTTCACTTAAAATCTAACTGCGTGTTAGTGTTTGTGTTGTTTTCACTTTAGAGTCCAAAGATCATGTGTGAAAAGTACAAATTTGTTATGCACCCTATACTGAATCAATGCACAAAATAAATTTACTGATGAAATAAGCACAAGATCAATGCATAGACCTGTTACTGAAACTCACAAAGCGGGGGTTAAAGTATCAAGTCTAAACATAGATACATGAAATCAAAGGAAATATCATTAAACACAAGTACTCCGACCAGGCCTGAACTCGAAATTTCACGGCACCAGATGTTACGTGCTAAGTCGCGGCACCAGATGTTACGTGCTAAGTCGCGGCACCAGATGTTATGTACTAAAGTCGCGGCACCAGATGTTCTGTGACAATTTGTCACGTCACCAAATGTTGTGGTACCAAATGTTAAATACTAACTGCTACAATAATT
>KK112407.1:25052-36875 GCA_000611955.2 Stegodyphus mimosarum
CGACAACCGAACTATTTAGGTAGTCATCGCAGCATTTCAGCATTTGCTGAAAAAATTTATAATCCCGCTCCTTGTTAAATCAAGAGAGCCAGCAGTAGTACGGTTTTGATCAATTTCAGCAATCAATTGCTGCAAAACAATTCTTACCCTGTTCATGCCTGCGAAAATAAGGAGAACGCAGCGCCCAAAACGCAAACGCAACCTGCGGCCTGGAACGGGGCCCACACGACGGTGTCCCCGCAGACAGAACTCTTGCAGGCGCCTGACAACTGCCTAACAGCAGAAGCTTGGGCGGAACTAGCAAGAGGAGCGATCCAGCAGAAAAATTTTAAACAGAAAATAAATCGGTAAAATAAATATAATAAAATAACGCGCAATTAAAAATATGCGGTCAGCAATCAGATCACATGGCAAGACGCGTGGTCATAAAGCGTATAAATTAATAAATTCCTACCAAATCGTTTCATAAAAATAAAATCAGTAATAAAATAAAATGATTGTAACAAGACAATCGTAATTACATTACCATACCAGCACTAAAAAGTGCTATTTTTACTATGCATAGATAGAGACAGTACGTATATCCGCAAATGGCGCAGCACAAGGCGATGCCCACTCAACGAAGATAATTAGCGGGAGCTGTGGTCACTCACGTCCTTTCCTCACGAAGTTCCCCTTCGGAATGAGACCGAGAGTCGGTCGGTCGGTCGGTACCGTTATTGCCGGGATGCCTCGATTATAGAGGAAGCTTATCCGGCTCGATGAGATTGCGCCCATTGGCGCCATGACACAGGATACACATGTGGAGGAGGTCATAGTCACGTAGGGGGGGGACTTTAGACAACACAAAGAAATAGAACCGCGAAGGAGAGGTAGTTGAGCAAGACGTGCGTATTTGCGTAAAGTGTGGGTGCAAGGAAATCATGACAATTATAAAACTCAGGATGCTTTAATTAAAGCAATAAGATCATACAAGCAGATACAATAATCAATTAATAATATACAAAATATATACATACAGAAATACAATATAAAATAAGCAATAAATAAAGTCATTGTGTGCGTAAACGGCTTACGTGGGGAAATTTTGATTTCTGATGCGGTGGGCTGCATATGGGTGTAATTCCTTATCATCTTCTAAAATCATGTAACGAAACGTGTCAAAATGAGTGAGATACGGGCAATTAATCGCTGTTTTAAAGAAGGTCTCGTTAATTTTGTTCAGAGAAGTTTCCACAGTGTCTATTTTCAAATCTCTGTGCAAGGTCTGATTTGTTACATAAAAATGTGCATTTGTTATAATTCTTAAAACTTTATTTTGTATGACCTGCAGTTTGTAAAGATCTTTATATGTGTAAGCTGCCCATGCGGGTGAAGCATATGTAAAGACAGGTCTTATGACCGCCGTATAGATGTGTCTTTTGATGAAAAGATCTACATTTGAATATTTCCCTAGTATAGGGATAAGATTGCTTATTACTCCAAAGATTTTGGATTTTACTTTGGCCCAAGGCCCAAGGCGTTGACTTCCGGAGTACCTTTGCAACTTAATGCAATTACCTCCACAACTTCGTTAAGGAGTACTGAGTTAATTAAGAAAGAGCAATGGCTAAATGCAGGGGAAAGAACCGTTAAGGGTTGACTGAAAAGGAAAGAGATAAGGAGTCCAACAATGGACTAGGAATCCTTCAACTTTCAGTTCACTAATGTGAAAACAAAAGAGCAAGAGGCAATTGTTAATGGATCCTTCAATTTTCTGACCACTTTCCTGAAAAAAAAAAAGATGGAGGGCAATCGATAAGGAGAATTCCTGAAAGCATTGTGCTGAAGGAATCTGAAAAGGAAAGAGATAACAGCCGGGAAACTAAATAGCTCCAGGGCTGGGGAAAGGTAACTCAGGTATCGCGGAGAGCCGCAGTGATTGCTAATGCCTTGGGATGGGCGGGGGGGAAACAGGTCTTGCTGCCTAAGAGCTGGCGTAGAGGAGAGAAAGGGCGAGTGAATGGGGGGGTTAGTACTCTGCGTAGGCGAAACTGAAAGTGCTTATCAGTAAAAATCTTGAAAGCTTTTAAGAAAGCTTTTAAAGAAAGCTTTTAAAGTACTGGTTTCTGAGTAGAAGAAAGTTTTAATATGTTTCTGTTAGCGAATTTAGAGTTTTAATATTGGAATAATGTTATTTATTCGAATTAATTTAGTAAGCGTTATTTTAGGAGATAAATTTATTTAACAGGCGAATTAAGATGTTAATTATTTTATAGTTTTGTAATAATTTTAAGATACGTCAAGAATAACTACCTATTTAAATATAAACGAAGAAATATTCTGGATCGTGGCAAGTAGAAGCTGAGGTCTTGGTTGTTGGGGGGCAAAAATTAGGATAAGCAGCACGGATGAAGTTACTGGTTAAACGAGGCCAGATTAGGTCCGGCATGTAATTAGGAAAAGTTAAGGATCGTCAGGTTAGGCCCGTGAAGAAATTCGAATTCGAAAATTAGAAAGAATTCCTAGTCAAGCAAGCACCTTCGCTTTGGCTTCCTAGGAAAGATGTTAAATGTTCTATCAAGAACGCTCCTAGATCGCTTGGCAGAACTAGGTTCTGCCGGATTATAAGCGGGAAGTGAATGCAAGACTGGGTTTTCAATCTGCGACAATCTTTTAAAAAACTTGGCCGAATTTTGCCGAAAAAAGGCATCAAGGGGAAGAATTTGGAGGTCATTATGAAGCACTTCATTACGGACGAAATAATGAGCATTAGTTAGGATGCGTAGCGTGACGCTCTGGAATACTTGGATTTTTTTTAAATGACTATTAGCTGCAGTTGACCAAACGACGGCTGCATACGTCAGAATGGGTGAGATGGTGATTTTGTATAGCAGTACCTTATTATTAAGTGAGAGGCTGCTGGTACGGCTGATCAGAGACATCAGTTGGGTTCTGGTCGTTCGTGCTTTTGAAATTACATAATTGATATGGGTATTCCAGAGCAGCTTCGCATCCAGATGTACTCTCAGATATTTGTAAGAATCCACCCAGGGTATATTTTCTTCAAATAACCTGAGTGGTGGGATTTGGCTATGAACATTCCTCTTTCTGGAAAAGAAAACTGTGGCGGCACTTTTGGCGACGTTAATTTTGATTTTCCAGGTAATGAGCCAGGACTCCAAGTCTGTCAAATACAGCTGTAGGTGATTGAGAGTTTGATGCAGTGTTGAGTGTTGCGAAATGATGGTTGTGTCGTCTGCATAAAGTGCTAGATCGACACTAGGTGATTGCGGTATGTCATTTACATACAAGTTGAAAAGATAGGGACTAATTAGTCCTCCCTGGGGATCACCGGCCAGGATAGGGCCAAGAGAAGATACGGAATATCTTACTTTGACCGAAAATGATAGGAAGTTAGCCAAAATTTCAAGTCGCATGAGCTTGAATAAAATTCCGATATGCCAACACCTGTCGAAAGCCTTAGCTACGTCTAAATAAACGATAGCTGTGGGCTTTCCACTGCGAGATCCTGTATGAATGATTTCTACTACCCTCAGTAGCTGGGTCTGAGTTGAGTGTTTAGCACGAAAACCGAATTGCTGTGGAATAATAATATTTCGGTTTCGGCAGAAGTCATTCAGGAATCTAAGCAGTATAGCTTCGTAAATCTTACTAAGTGAAGACAGGAGGCTGATCGGTCTGTAATTTTGAGGGACCTTAGGGTCCATAGCAGGTTTTAGAATAGGAATGACACAAGCATTCTTCCAGCTATCAGGAAAATATTTTAACCGTAGCATTGAATTAATCAAAACTGCTAGGTAAAATATGAATTTGGTAGGTAAGTTTTTAATCATGCGATTACTAATCCTATCCAGGCCAGGTGCCTTTCCGGGCTTGAGATTTTTAATAATATTATTAATCTCAGTCATTGTTGTGGTGATGGGTTCCTCAGAGTGAGTATCTGAGGAGAGAAACTCTTCAACTTGGTGTTGGACGTCATGCGTGTGCTGTGCACAGGAATCGAACATGAGTCCAGTATTTGGTGAAAATTGTTTTTGAAGGCTGTCCGCTATGCGTTCAGCCTTTTCGGTGTCTGTTAATGCCATCCGGTCATTGACCGTGCCCATTAGGGGGAGAATGTCATGTTTAGGTTTGCGTAGCCGAGCGCTAGCTTCCCAAAGGCTATTGTCTGAAGTCTTTAAGGACTTAAGGTAATTAGAGTATTTATCATCTGCATATTTTTTAATATCAGACTTGATCTCATTCTGGATTCTTCGCAGTTGCACTCGAAAATGGTCTAAATGCGAATTTTGCCAATCTCTGCGAAGACGGTTTTTAATTTTGATTTTTTCTTTAATAAAATCAGGTAATTTATAATGATTAGTCCTGAATTTGGGTTTGGAAGCAGCCGTGAACGCACTTCCCAGGGTTTGGTTGAGCCTGTCAAGGGCTGAGACAACCTCCTGATTATCGTTAATTTTGATAGGGGGGAGAATACCATTTTCCAACACATACCGAAAATTGTCTCAATTTGTTGAGACTTGCGCCGGTAAATTTTGGTTAATTTTGGTTGTTTTAAGGGTGAGGTGAACCGGATAATGGTCAGAGGACAATTCCGGAATCGCTTCGATCGAATAATCTACTGGAATATTTTTAAATAAATCCAAATCAATAATAGACGGGGCACCTAACCCCCCAGGAAACTGGAAATGGGTAGGTGAGTTCGGCGCTATAATTTGGATACGGGCGTCCTGAGCCCAAATTTTGAGTTTATCACCATAATTGTTGGCAGTGACACAATCCCAACTTTTATGGCGGGCATTTAAATCTCCTGCGATAATCAGGTTATTAGCAACACCACTGAGTTTTCTGAGATCAGAGATAAATGCTGGTCCCTGTCTCGGAGGCATATAGCAGGACGCTACTGCTATGGGGGGGCAATTTGGAATATGAATTTGAATAATAATCGCTTCTAAAGCCTCAAGTGGTGGCGTAGGAATTCTAGAATGTTTAATAGTGCGTTTTATATAGATGCTAGTACCGCCACTAGCGCGAACAGTGTCACTGATGCATACCTCTCTATCATTTCGGTAGCAGAAATAATTCGCGCTAAGTCCCTCTACCAGATGTGTCTCCTGAATGAGGAAGAGGTCCATGCGATGCTCATTAATATAATCCCGGACTTCGTGAATTTTCTTTTTTATGCCATTGGCATTCCAGAATGCAATAAGTATATTTTCATCTCTAGATTGAGTAAATCGAGAATACCTCCTGTTCTGGGATTCATAGGTAGGTACGTGTAATCCGTCGGTGCATGGAAATAAATAGGATGGCTGTTGATAAATTCCAAGAGTTTCTTACCATTTTTGTTAGTGCGGCGGCAGCACCATTCTTGGTGTTTGGCATTAATATCACCTGCAAGGATAGTTGGTTTATCTGGAGGCAGTAACTCTTTGAGAATGTCTGTTTCCAATGCACTCTTTGGAGGGTTGTAGATACTGGTGAAAAATATTGTGTCATAAACTGGCAGGCTGACGGAAACTGTAATTGCTTCATGTGCGTTTTTGCGGAGCGTAGCGATCTGTCAGGATTGGAGAGAAGATTTAACGTAAATTGCAGTTCCCCCACCGCGGTGAGTAAGCCGGTCGCATCTGTAACATCGGAAGTTAGGTATATTTATGGAAATACATGGCGATGCATAAGTTTCTGTGATACACGCAATATCGATAGACTGTATTCGTAGGAAGTTATTTAATTCAGTAAGCTTATCTTGAACGCTGAATGCGTTCCAAACTACAAATTTTAATGGAGGCCTTTGTGGACTATTTTCCCCCATTATTTTCATTATTTATTGCAACTTGGCTTGATTTGATATCTTTGATTTGCTGCGTAAGATGAAATCCCGCAGATTTGATCACATTAACAAGCTCAGCAAGGTCAGTAAGTACCTTCTTCGCTTCCGTTAGGGTGTCGTTATAAACGCCAGAAGTAAGCACCTGTGCGTAAGATTTATTTTCGATTACGCGACTCGAAAATGCCTTGGTGCTATCTGATTTCTTTTTTGGAAATTTCTCACCCCCCCCTCTAAAACTGGCGGTGTGAGAATTTCCGCAGTTTACACAGGCCGGTATGAAGTTAGCATCAGATTTAACTGGACAGTCATTAAGAAAATGAGCCTCCCCGCATTTCACGCATCGAGGGGTAAAATTACACCCTAATTGGGTGTGATTAAACCCCTGACACCTGAAACATTGAAGAGGACCCTGCCTACCTTCATATTCTTTAACTTTAATGCGCATATCGCAAAGATATCTTTCCATGTAAATCTTTTACTTCACCGTTACGTCTTCGTGTCATCTGTTTGACTTCTTCTACATTATAATCTAGCTCTTTAAGACTTTGTTTGGTTTCCTCAATGTCCGCGTCTTCATTTAAACCTCGGATTACAACTTTGAGTTTTCGATCTTGAGGTAAAACGTACGAGTAATGCTCTACATTGAATTCTTTTAATACCCTTATAATACCTGTATAATGATCAGCATTTTGCGCATATACTTTTATATTGCCTTGTACTTTTTGTGCGTGAAAATTTAATTTTCTATCATGAAATTGCTTACGGATATCGCCCCATTTCATTGTGGACGGTTTCAGTGTTATCGGTGGAATACTGGTAGTTTTTTCCCCGTTTGTCTTTTTTGGTTGTGCATTGTCAGATTTCTGTTCCCCTCGGGAGTTATTTTTACGGTTTTCGTTATTTTCACCTTCAGTGAAATCCATGTTTAAATCATCCGAATTTACTGTGTTAGTTTTTTCAATTTTTTCAGCACCTTTAAGGGTGCAATTTTCAGTATCTGATAATTTTGAAACGCTTTTTTGTGATTGTTTGGGAGAACTAAGTTTAATTCTTTTATGAGCATCACGTCTATTCCTAGTTCGAACAGTCTGATCACCCCGACGTCTTGTGTTTATATCCTCATCTGAGGAGGTATCCTTATCCAACGTAATTTCGGGGATTGAATTATTTTCTAAAAGAACAGGACTGTGAGCCCTATCGTTTTCATTTAATGAATTATGTACTATTTGATCTGGTGATTTTTCATCATTAAGTTTTTTATTTAATGCATTATTTTGCTTAATTTCATTATTCATGGCTTTAACCATGTCTAACATGGTTTGAAGAAAATTAAACATTTTTTCTTCGGTATCCGAAAATCCATTTGTGTCCCTAATGTGACTAAAATCATGTATCTGCAATGTGAGCTCATTAAGTAACCTCTCCATCGCAAATAGAAAATCCAAAAATCCAGCGACCTTAAAAATAGAGTCCTGCGGCCCGGAACCTGACCCACACGGCGGATATACGTGAGGCCTCTGACTTACACCTGAAGCATAAGCTTGGAGGGTAACTCACGTGCGCATGCAACCAAAACCCAAAGTAAAAAAATACGCTTGAACAACTTAAAAATATAAGTAATGAATTAAAAATATATTAAATGTAAATTTACCATTCGATAAGCAATTATGATGGGATCAGATATGGCAAGCGAGCAGTATAATCGTCGAACTGAGCATGCAATACACGTAGCACGTGTCGTGATCGTTCAAGCGTAGATAATCGGGAGCGTACTCGGTGGCGAGAAGCAACCTTCTCTCTCAAGATCCACCCTCCGAATGATCATAGACCGAGAGTGACTGACTGACTGACTCAGCAGGGTATGGCCGGGATACAGCCCTGAGGGCCGCTTGTCCGGCTCAATCAATAAAAAGCCAAAGGGCCCATCACGTAGATAAATCTTCAACTTAGCACATGGCAGGAGGTAGGAAGGACAGGGGGGCAAGCAACACAACAAGAGCGCGCAGGCGAGCATGGACAAGAGAGCGAAGTGCATCGTCAAGCAAAGTACATAATAAATACAAAAATACATTCAATAATTATCAAATAAAATACAATACATAATTACAATACAACTATAATACAATACAATAATTAAAAGCAAGTAAAGAAAACACAATGATACTAGACATAAATGTGCAAAAACTTATACAAATAAACATGATTACGTGGGAGAATTCGAGTCACGGGTGAGGTGAGCCGCCAAAGGTCGTAATTCAAGATCTTCTATAAGAGGAATGTAGTCAAACGTTGCGAAATTCTTGAGGTATATACAATCAATTGCCTTAGCGAAGAAATTTCTGTTAGTTTTGTGCAAGAAGTTTTCAATCTTATCAATTTTGATGTCACAATGCAGAGGTATATTGCTTACATAATAATGCGAATTTGTGATTATTCGGAGCACTTTATTTTGAATTATCTGCAGTTTGGCCAATTCCTTTTCCTGTATTGTGGACCAGGCAGGTGACGCATATGTTATGATCGGTCTGATGGTGGACGTATATACAAGTCTTTTTCTTTTAAGACCCAGATTGGAGAATTTACCAAGAATAGGCATCAGGCTGCTAACAACGCCGAACGCTTTTTTCCTGAGTTCGGAGACGTGATCTTTCCAGGTGAATTGCTCGTTAAACGTAATTCCTAAATACTTCGCCTTTTTAACAATAGGTACCTCTGTACCGAAAAGGGTGAGCTTCTGGTTTATCGGGAATTTCCTATGTTTTCTGCGAATAATAAGCAGCTGAGATTTTTGGTCATTGATGGAACTACGCCATTCAGTGCACCATTTTTCAATTGCTGGCTCAGTTCCTGTAGTTTCTTTATAGCAAAATTTGCATTTGCAGACTTCACGGCAAGAGCCGTGTCGTCTGCGTAGCATCCAAGGAAAAAATTTGCTCCAAGGTTCGTGCATGGAATATCCGTCACGTACAATAAATATATAATAGGACCCAAAATCGAACCCTGGGGGACTCCTGCATTTATATTTCTTTGCGTTGAGTACTAATCGCCTACAGACACTGAGAAGGATCTATTTGTGATAAATGAGATAATTAGTAGAATCATTTCTCTCTCCAGACCCTGTTTTATGAGATTGTAGATAAGCCCCTCATGCCAGACGCGGTCGAAAGCTTTCGCCACGTCCAGCATGAGGATGGCAACACTATGCTTTTAGTGAATGGCATCCCCACAGTACTCCGCAAGTCTCACGAGTTGTTTAGTAGTGGAGAGATCTTTTCTAAAGCCGAATTGCTCGGGAGGGAGAATAGTCAAGTGCGATTTAAGCCTGTTTAATATGACACGCTCATAAATTTTTCCAAATCCAGATAAAAGACTGATCGGCCTGTAGCCGTCAGCCTTGGTGCCGTCCTTGCCAGGTTTGGGAAGTAGAATTATTTCCGCGTGCTTCTATCTGTTCGGGAAATAACTGTGATAGAGGCATGCGTTTATGATGCCAGTGAACTTCGTGACACAATTCATAGGGAGCTTCTTCATTGTCATGTTGTTTATGGCGTCGTGTCCGGGTGCCTTTTTTATTTTTAATCTTTTGATAATTTCCTTAACTTCGAGCGGGGTAGTGAGCTTAGTCATATTATTTACTGTAGGGGCGTTCAGCCAATCTCTAACTTCGTAACAGATTTGTTAGTTTAATCTGCTTATTTTCTTTTATTTTTGAAGTACCCAATGTGGCCAAAACAGGAAGGTGGTCCGATGTAAGATCATGTAGCACTTCCAAATTCATAGGGAAGGATGTATTTGTTAGCAGCAAATCTAAAATTTCCGCCTTACTTGGGTCATGTGGTCGATACGTATACTCATCAGGGGTCTCTAACGCAATGGGATGGTTATTTAGAAAATCGTAGAGTATTTTGCCATTTTTATTAGTCTGGCGACAACCCCAGATTTTATTTTTCGCATTAAAATCACCTGCGGTGATGAATTGATCTTCCTCTGGACAGATAATAGAAAGAAGGTTATCGTTTAACTCTGCAGCAGGAGAATTGTAAAATGCACAAAATTTCACTACGCCAAAAGGTAAAAACACCGAAACAGTAACGCTCTCTTGAGCATTTCCTCTATGTTCCGCAATTAGACAAGATTGCAAGGAGCAACGTACATAAATCGCGGCTCCCCCACCTCTGTGACTCAACCTGTCGCACCGGTAGGTGCGGTAATTAAAAATATTAATATTACGACCTGGTGTCGCAAACGTCTCCGTGATGATTGCTATGTCTATATCATAATGTATTAAGAAATTGTGTAGCTCCGTGAGCTTGTTGTGTACGCTGTACGCGTTCCAAAAAACTATTCTAACTGGCCTTTTATTATGTGAATTATTGGCCATGTTGGTCTCCGGATTTTTGTGTGTCCTTCACTATACTATGTACTTCTCGTATTTGCTGTGAGAGGAGGAAACCTGAGCTTTTTATGACTGATACGAGCTCAGCCAAATCTTGGAATACCTTTTTAGCTTCCTTTATCGCATCAGTATAAACTCCTGTTGATAATGCTTGTGCGTATGATTTGTTTTCTATTACCCTACTAGAATAGGTCTTAGTCTTTTCTTTATTCAGTTTAGGGAACTTCTCACATCCTTTTAAGTTTGAAGTGTGACTTAAATTACAATTTGCGCATTTGGGTGGTATTTCTTTGCTTTTATTCGGACACTCATAAGAATAATGTTCCTCGGCACATCTAACGCACCTGGGGGTGTATCGGCATCCATTTTGGGTATGGTGAAACCCCTGGCAACGGTAACATTGCAGGGGCCCCACCCTACCCTTGTAATCTTCAATTTTTACACGCAGGCCCACTAAGTGGGTGATAGAGTAAATACTTTTAGACCTCTCATGTCTTGGGAGTGTAACAAGAAATAGCGGGAGATTAATAATGTCCCCTTCCCGTCGTCTAGTCATTTGTTTAACAGATAAAACTGTTAGTCCCTTATTTTCAAGTTCCTCCCTGATATCTTCAATCTCCGAATCATCGAATAATCCCCTGATAACAAATTTAAGATCACGGTCTTCAGGCAAAATATACGAGTGATGTTCAATATTTTCTGCTTGAAGCAGCCTAACACAAGTCCTGTAATCCTCAGCACTTTTTGTGTATATTTTGGTACCTCCAGGAATTTTATTTCCTATTACCTCAATGTTCTTCGCGGCAAAAGCCTTAAGAAGTTTTTTCCAAATTAAATTATTTACTCTTATCGTAATTGGGGGAATTTTATTTTTCTTCGTGTACTTAGAGTCAGTGACCAAATTTTCATCATTTTGTGTGCTTCTAACGCTATTTGCGTTTTCCTCGTTCGTCATCTGCGAATTAATAGCAGGTGCATCGTTATCTTTATCGTTGTTTACTTGATCATTTTTGTTGTCATTTTTACTTACCTCAGAATTTTCATTAATTTGTTCTTTACTAACATTATTATTTGTGACTGAGTTTCTATTTATACTGGTTTGTGTGTGTAAATCAATCCTAACTTTTTTGGCTTTCATTTTAATCCTACTTCTCACAGTTTGATCGCCTTTACGCTTTTTATAGCATTCATCATCCGAACTGATACCTTTGTCGAGGGTAATTTCTTCCTCAGAGCTAGATGGCAAACTATCATTTATCCTAATTGGACTTTTCGAACGTTCAGAGTGAGTTAGTCGCAATTTTAGGCAAATTCTTATCCACAACGGTATCATTACTGTTCAGTGTACTATCAGTCATGTTATGTATATAATCGTCGCAACATTTCATCATTTGTTTAAAGAAATTATAATCCCGTTGCTTACTATCTGTAAGCGAACCAACAGTATTGCGCTCCGCATCCAACTCAGCAATTAATTGCTGGAAAACCAACTTAATTCTATCCATGCTCGCAAAAGAGAAACGCAGCACCCAAAAATTCGCAAAAGCAGACCTGCGGCCTGGAACCGGGCCCGCACGAAGGCGTCCCGGCA
>KK112408.1:0-20554 GCA_000611955.2 Stegodyphus mimosarum
CCTTGTAAGTAATTCACCATGTTTGCAAAGAGTATGCACAGAACACTAAGTCCTCATAACGTTACACACTTTTTTTTTGTGTTTGTGTGTGCCTTTTGGTTGCTTGTATGCCATGTAGCAGTGCTCCGCAACCGGTGTGCCATGAGTAGGATATAGGTGTGCCATGAGTAGGATATAGGTGTGCCGCAATCAAATACATGTATTTGACATTTTGCAATTTTTTATCGTGTATTTAATACACAATGACAATTTTTTTTCCTTAATAATGTCTATTTTAAATGTTTTTATATATTTCACTGTTGTGTGGTTGCGTGTGTGATTGTGTGTCAACATTTGAATTTTTTCGGCACTTCCTCGATAACTCGGAACTCAAAAATATATAACTTTTTTTAAAACATAAATTTAAACGAAATATATTGGCTTCAGACCATTTCAATTAAAAATAATAGCTCTAAAACTGTTTTTTTAAAAATTTGAAATAAACCAATCAAATTGAAGAATTTTTGTTTTTTAATTTTTTAAAAAAAATTTCGATTATTATGATAATTATTATGAAATTATTATGATGGCATATAAATAAATATGTTATGGTTTTATAATTGTATATTTTTCAAATTAAAAACAAAAATTTATCGTAAATTTTGTATATGAATCAATACATATATACATTAGCTTTTGGTGTGCCACGAAATTCCAGAAAGATTTTTTGTGCGTCGCAGGTGAGAAAAGGTTGCGGAGCACTGCCATGTAGTATTTAGAATACAAGCGAATGCAGCAAAATCTTATCAAAACATAAAATAAAACAACGCATGTCTGCAAAATTGAGCCCCCTTTTTTTTCAGCTAAATATGGGTATACAATTAATATTTTACGCACAAACCATCTCTGACTGAGCTTCATGATTCTTAAGTAACTATCACAACACAAATACCGTCTGATCAGCGTACCGTTACATGACACACAAATCTTACATTAATTGTTGTTGCTACTAATCTCACATGTCTGAATCAGATAAAGTCCATGAATTATTACCATGGCAAGAAGTGACAGACTGCATCTATCGTTGGCCAGAGCCTGCAGGTGGCAGTCCGACTTTGCTCCGCTCTGCTCCAATTTTGAAGGAAAGCACCACCCGGGGGAACGGGTCCGAGGGTCTCCCACCCCTCTTCTCCTAACACAGTCTCCCGACAGGACTTTCGGCTCGCCGCATATTTATTAGAGTGCCCCTATACCGCACAGATACTATACATTCACAAACATCCATGGCTTCTCCAGGATTCCAACCCGAGCCCTTCAGTACGTCAGACAGTGTCACTTTACCGCTTTCCCATATGGGGGGCACATTTTTGGGCTAATATATTTTACCCCCTTCCCACCTCCTTTCCTCCGTCAAACATTAATGCCAATCTCCAATTATGGAATTGTTGTTTACATTTTTTTTATCTAATCCTGCAATTACCCAACGAATTTTGCTTTTTTTCCTGAGATAAAATTACTTCCTTGACTATGCCACGCGTTTTCTTAAATTTAATACAGTATTTGTGCTTCAAAGTTGCAGTTACTTCTAAAATTTATGCACCTTTTATATGTTGCCTAGAATATTTAACAAAAAAAGGTAATTTTTTAAAAATCAATACTATGCTTGTAAGGTTTTAGTTAAACTAACAAAGTTTTATTTTAATTTGCCTTTTTCTATCTGTTCTTATTTCAACTTCCCGTTACAAGAAGCGCGCGTTTCAGCTTTATGCTAATTTGAAGTGGAACCAAGTTCTATTTAAACGAGAGGTAGGAACCTCTCAATGTAAGAGAGCTTTTAGTCTCAGACCACTGTTACTCTGTTCGACGTTCGCCTGACCAGCTAGTATTTAAATTCTACGCCGTAGCGCTGTTACGCTATTACTTATTGAAGTAATTCTAAGTGCGTTAGTATTAGTTAAATCTTGCTACGCACCCTTTAGTATAGAGGCCGAGGCCAACCTCGCGTTTATAGCTCTGTGAGCAACGACGATTTAATTTCTACTTAATTTTAGTTTAAATTATCTGAGACCCAAGTGCGGTCGTTATTTTCTGTATCCCTCCCGAGTTGGGAAGTGGCTGTATATAATTTGTGATTTAATAAAAGAGCATTTTAAATCCCTCTGAAATGCAGTTCTTCTACCACTTAATCACAGTATTGTACCACAGAACATAGCTGCATTCAGCTCCCTGTTCAAGATCAGGACTCAGTTTAATTCACGAACATGTTTGCCAAGAATATGCACCGAACACCCAGTCGTGACATGCTTCATTACTATTATTATTATTATTATTACCATCACTATTTATTTATTTATTCAAGTCGAAGATATTATCGTCATTAAAATAAATTCAACTTCTCATTGATTCAATCTTAGGCGTGATGACAATGACGTACACGACAATGCCTTTGATTGAATTTACTTCACAATAACTAATAAATTTAATTTTTAAACATTATTTCGTTTTTTTTCCTATCATTTTATTCTCTTCATTCCATATTTCTGTATTCTGTAAATTTTAATTTAACTAGAAGTCTCTTATATGAAATATATGGCGAATTTTCAAGTCCTCCAGTTGCCCTGTGGGTAAGATCACTGAATACTGTTAGTTAAACCGGGTTCAAATCTCAGCAAACGGTTTGTTGCGGGGAC
The DNA here is from genome assembly GCA_000611955.2 of Stegodyphus mimosarum. Taxonomy (NCBI): domain Eukaryota; kingdom Metazoa; phylum Arthropoda; class Arachnida; order Araneae; family Eresidae; genus Stegodyphus; species Stegodyphus mimosarum. Next base: position 2,670 of record KK112408.1, read on the forward strand.
TTTTCTGGTTTTCCCCAACCACATTGCCAACAGCGACTAGTTTCTCTCCTAACTTTCTTCACGAAGGCATCTCTTTCGTTAGGCGGATAGTCCACGAGTTATTCTTCTTTAAATCCATTAATTTGTTTATTTACATACTTAAGGTTTTGCTCCCCGTATGGTTGAATCCCGAAACAACATAGATTCATAGGTATACTCAGAGTGGAAATACAAATACATCTTTTTTTCCATAAACTTCCCTAAATCAGAAGAATCAAAATTTCAAACTTCGGTAAAAATATATATATATATATCTTTCACTTGATCTCACAAAATATATTCCTGGAGGTTAATATCTCAAATAGTAAATATAATATTAATTTCAAACTTCAAACAGTAACACTAGAAGACTACCAAAAAAATTTATTGGGAAAGAACTGATCTATGACAACGGTGAAGGCATTGCACCATAACTAGTTCTATATGGATCTTACCGGCACTTTATGTAGTATATAAGCAAAAGAAATCAATTCTACAGAGACTTGATGAGAAGAGTTCAGAGACAGCAACGGCGGGAAGTGGCATCTCACACCTAAACCGTTGCAGACAAGCAGAGGAAGGGGGCAAAGAAGTGGAAGGGAGATGGTGAAGGGAAATCAAGGAACGTACACCTCTACAGAAATGTACTTCGGCCATCAACTTTCATTAAAGATAATCGTGGGGGTAGGATCGAGGGAGCTGTTTGTCACAAAAACCGGAGTGGTTTTTCGTGTAATTCCCGCGCGAAGACACTTTTGTTTTCACCTTTTTTTTCGGTGGGAGGTTAAGTCCCCATTTCGGGCCCAGGGAATGGTTGAGTGGGGCGGGAGAAAAATCGCCAGTCGTGTAAGAACGAGCCAAAGCTTTCTCAACAGTTCACCGATCGTCGGATGGGAATCGATTCTCCAACTAGACCAGGTGCTGAATCAGCGAAGACTATTTTAAGAAGGCGCTCAAAGCCCTCTCCTCCCCTTTCTCTTCCCTGGAAAGGAAGCTCTATTAGGCAAAAGCAAAGCTGGTCATCCGGAGCTTACATGGACAACTCATAACCCTTTAATACCTCTTCGTTTTAAACAAAAGCGAGTCGATTAATTGACTACCTTACCGTCGTTTTTCCACAACACGAGGAAGATACAGTCATACATGCAGAATCTTTAATTTTTTTAAAAATAATACAATAATAATAACATTAGGTGGCAACAATTTGAAAAGTCGTACGCCGTTTGTAGTGAACCTATCCAATACATGTTCTACTAAACTGTAAGAATCATTCACTTTAATGAATTTAATTTTAAGACTAATATTGAGATTGATTTTTGGAACTTAGTTTAATGGAAATGCTAGCAACAGATTGAATAATATATATAATATTTTTAAAATAATAAATAATAACAAATAAAATTAAATACTATTAATTATAATGTTCGAACAACTTTACTGAAATCAAATGATTCAGAATGATATTGCCATTTGGATCATAAATGGATTATTTTATCCTACAAAGTCAGACTGAATCGAGTCTTAGCTACATCATCAAATTTTAATTAAAAAACTCAACAGAAACACTGAAATGTAAAGGATTAAATCTATGAGATATTGTGATTGGAATTAAACCTATCCCCTTGCCCAGATATAAAACTGCCATGACTGCAATTACAAATTGTTAGCATGAACTACAACGAAGTATTAACTACAATGAAATATTAATCAATTAACTACAAGATAAGTGATTAATATTTCATACTCTTCGGGCTAACAATTCGTAACGACGTGATTGACACGGCAAGGAGGCTAACTAATTTCTTTAATTGCTTACTTTAAGAAAACGTGCGCAAGAGAATTAGTGCAGAACTTATTAGGGTGCCATTAATCGAAGCACTCAGCTGTTACAAATAAATGTAAACACTACACAAAGCGCGCTTACTGAAAAAGAATATACACTGAAGAAACCAATTCTCTTGCTTTTATCGCGTTCTTGATAAAATTTAAATTTCTAACAAACTTGTTTCCATATCGATTAGTACGAACGTATATCTAGTTAGGTTAAAAGAAAAACACGTTAATGTAAAATTTTAAACTAGGCAAAAAACCAGTTTCTTCGTTTGGCGTAGATTTTGAACTAGACTGCTTTTAAAAAGGGCCGTCAGGTACTACTTCAGAATCAAAAACTTTTTTTATTATAAACTTTTTTTAATATATACAGAGTCACTCACTACTCATGAAGAGAACGAAAACAGTTTTCTTGGAATTTTCAAATAACTAGAAGAAACTAATGACAAACATCCCGCCTAGCTTTTCTTATAACTGCGACCGGGAGGGAGAATTATACAAAATTTAAAGCATATGAATGTTTTATTTGTAGATGTGTCAGCAATCGTGTATGTGCTGAAGAAACTAAAAGCCCTTATGGAACTTAACAGAAGTCAGGGGCCTACCATGCATGCGCCCTAAAAATACTATGCTTCTTGTATTTTCTTTTCGATTAAAAATGAGCTAAATATTCTACCTTCGGTCGGTTTTAATTTTATAAAAGAACTAAAATTTCGAAGTATCCTATGAACGCCCGTCTTCTCGAAGGGAGGAAAAAAATATGCTGCATTATTTTACAAGAAATTCTGAAAAATAAATAAAGAGTTAACAACTGTAGCGCCGTTGCCACTCAGACGGTAAAGTGGTTAATGTATCTGATCTTCGTACCGAAGGGCTCGGGTTGGAATCCCGAAGAAGGCATAGATGTAACTTGTCCTTCTCTTCATATGAAACAACGGTGGCCCGCCTATTAGGTGGCTCATAATAAAGATAAAAATGCTTCGGCCTTAGTAGTGACCAACGACTATAAAAGATTAGAGCCCGCCATTGAAGGGAGAGGAGGGCTACAGCGCCACCTGCTGAAAAAAATTTTAAAAAGCATAAAAATTATGCGACAGAACATTTAAGCACTTAAGGGAGAACAATACCCAAATTAAAAAGTATGAAGGAAATGACAGAGTTTGATAAGAAACAAATAAATGCTTTTCGATTATTTTAATGAAAGAAATCTCCAAAACGGCAACCAAACAATCTCGCAACACTTCCCTTTTCCTTGAATTCAGCATTAAGGGAAAACATGCAGCCTCTGAAGTGCATATACACTGGTTATCATAAATTAAGGGAAAATCACAAAAATCAGGATTACTGAAAAAGTTACATGTAGAATTTTATGAAACTTACCCACAATATACAACACATAGTAAGGTATCAAATAACATAAAAAGAAATTACCAGACAATTATGGTAGTATAGAAATAAGCCCATGTATAAAATGAACAAATCGAAGGTGTCAGTTTGCTATAGAAAAAGTACCTTCAATATGGAATAGGATCGCCTCTAGACGCAATACAGCACACACAGCGATGTGCGATACTTTCAATTACGCGGTCTATCAGTTCCGCAGGAAGCGAGAGCCATTGCTCTTGCAAAGCAGTTGCAAGCGCGGCAAGGATCTGAGGGAGCGGATTGAAAGCAGCTAGACCTCTCCCTAAAGCTTCCCAAACGTGCTCGATAGGACTCAAGTCCGGGGATCGAGCTGGCCACTCCATGAGCATAATTGTTTTCTGTTGATGATAATCATCTACGATGCGAGCCCTGTGTGGTCTTGCGTTGTCTTCCTGTAACAGGAAAGTATCACCTATTGCCCGGCAAATGGCCGCACATAAGCATCACGGATGTCACCTCTATAAAAACCTGAGCATTCACGGTTCCCCTCGGAAAGACATGGAGGTCTCTGCGTCCACCCAAAGAGATACCACCCCAAACATAGACACTGCTTCTTCCGTATGCATCTCATTCACGGATGTTTGACGGATGATAAAGGATCCCAGGTTCTCTCCATATCAAATAACGCCTACTATCGCTTTCTGGACTAAACCTGGACTCATCCGTAAAGAGAACAGCCCTCCCTTGATCCGGCGTCCAGTGGACATGTTGAACTGCCATAGCCACTGCCATAGATCCCTCCTATGGCGTGACGTGAGCGGCACGCAAATGGGTGGTCGCCACGCATACAGACCACCTTCGTGAAGCCTTCTACGCACAGTTGACGTTAACACCAACCTTCCGGTGGCTTCAGCAAGGAACGATCTAAGAGTCGGGGTAGCGGTTCTATTCCTGCGTGCACATAATGTCAAATATCGGTCATCGGCGCTCGTCGTAGCAATTGGCCGTCCTTGGCTGAACCTCCTAGATGCCGAATCTGTGGTTTGAAATTGCCTCCAAAGTCTATGAACCACAGAAGGACTTACATTTAGCCATCTGGCCACTTCTGTTTGACTTTGTCCTGCCTATAGTCTCCCAATGGCTCGCCATCGTAGTTCTGCAGGCAAATGATGCCCGGAGGTCATTGTTACGAACTGCACGAGATTTCTCATGTCACTATCACAGTGAAATATGTGGGCTTGCTCTCAAACATGGACTTTTATGCTCCTCGCAGATGGCGTGTTCCGAGCGCAGTGCCACTAATTTGCTTATTGCAGTTTTACTCAGCTACTCTTACTTGGCAAAATATTCAAATTTTACACGATTTGGCTTATTTTTCAGGGAGTTATCGCTATTTTTGTGATTTTTCCTTAATTAATGATAACCAATGTATTTTTCATGTGATAACGACGTACTTAGGTAGGCTTGTACAAGCTTACTATCTTTGTACCTGCCTATTAATTTCGCGTACCTTCACTTACACAAACAACCTAACATCAAAACTGTGACGAACAAACATCCTTATTTAATCGTTAAATGATACAAAAATACAACGCAAATCTGATCAAAATACACGCAAACAATGCAGGTCTTTCAAACTGCCTAATCTTGTTACCACAAACGTTAAAAAAAAAGGAAAAAACCCACGAGGTGGGCATGCCCATCAAACACGATTTGACATTTAAATGACATGTTTTTTCCCCCTCCGAATCGTCGGCCACCGTTGACCCATTTTATTAATTTAAAAAAATCCTGTTGATTATCACTTCAATACAAAGTTCGCGATATTCATCCGTGCCCCACAGCGGCAATCACAATGAATTACTTGTTTGTATTCACAGTTCATGTAAAAGTATTACGTGCTGCGAATAACAATTAACATGCAGACGATTGTGATGGAGGTAACAAAGCTATTTACAAGAGTTGCCTTTAGGATCATCTCCGTGTCAAATAAATTATTTTTAATGCCATTAACATTAGGATCCTCTAAACAGCAATCAAGTTTTAAATTAATTTCCCGACCACGCTTACTACAGAACCATCATAAAACAATCCAGATTTACAAATATATGTGCATTATTAATTACAATTAAATTTTTCTACGTCGGCTTGAAAGGCGACACGTGCCGAGATGCACGTTATTAATGACAAATGAGAGACACGAGAATGAAAAATATCAATTTGAAAAACTGAGCTGGTTACGTGACTAAGAAGGAAGAAACATTTCTCAATATTCAATTAGTCTGTGAGGTAACCTAGTTATTCTTCGTACTTTGTGTGTTGGGAGGGGGGAGAGAAAATGAACGAAAGAAAGAAAACTCTATTTGGAATACAAATTTTTGCCAATGCCTGAAATAAATGAAAGTGTTAACTAGCCAGGAATACATTTAAAGTATATCCATACAAAGCACACGGAAAAAATATGACTGTTTATCCACTTCTCAGCAAATAATTTAAAGTCCACTCTAGCTCCACCGAATGGAAAAGAATATAGCAAATCCTTTCTAAGACTAAGACAACCACTTATAGCAAAAGACAATTCTGACCATCTGTGAACGTGGTAGGCTTATAGTGATGGCAACTTGGATGCTTTTACTCTCTCAGGAATACTAGTCACTTTCGTTGACAGTCTGGTTAGGAAGGAGGTTCATCGTGTGACACTCAAAAACTCCATTCATCAACTCATCTAAAAGAAAAACCTAAAACACCAGATACAGTTGAAAACGTTTCACATTTCAAAAACTAGATGCACCGTCTAAAATTGTTGGTATGAAAAAAAGAAAAATATATAGTGTTTCTAATCCATCTAGTGCAATTTCAAGAGTCCAGCTGATGTCTACATTTAATAAAACAAAGAGTCTGTGTATGTGTGTGTCTTTCGTTCGTGTTACGAGTAAGCTAATAGACCCAGGGCCACGAAATTTGGTACATAGGTGTATCTACACAAGAGCCTGTGCACCTCGAAGGGATTTTTTCGAAATTCGAATTAGATTTTTTTTTATTTTATATTTTGTGACCAAATGACGTCATTTTGAGACATAATGGGCTACAGGAAAGCGAGATTTCACTCTATACATTTCATTTTTACATCGTCGTGAAGCGTAGACACTTAGCTGTTTTACGAACTTAAAATAAATTTCGTATTTCAATAAATCGATCAAATAGGAATTTATTTAGGAAGGTGAGCTTAACACCTTTTCGGCAGAATTTTTTTTAAAAAAATGTGCTGTGTATTTTCCTTTGATTTTTGGACACGTTGAACGTTAATCCTTTCGACTCCTTTTAAAAAAAATTTTGGAAAAATAATAATATTTTGTATTTTTTTAAAATTTTTTAAATGAAGCTTCCGAATACACTTCTCACATCTCAGATATTTTAAAATGTAGTTTTGGCAACAATTTTCCTTTCTTATTGTTGTTGATAGATTTTTGATGAAACTGCATCATTTTGAATAGTTTCATTCTTTTAAAAATTTCGGTTTGGCAACAATTTTTCATCGTATTTCTTATGTTACTGTTTTTAAGAGACTGAAAAGTTTAAGAAAATAAAAAGTTGTTTCTTTTTGCAACGGTAAATTGTTTAATTACTTTATTAGGATAATTAACATTTGTATCAGGGGATATTGCTTATTTCATTGTAATATTTTGTACAAGTTAAATGGCTGCGATGTGACTGCTGACACATTTCCTCGGAAGATTTTCTAAAGTATCATAACATTTCAAAATTTCAGAAAAAGGATCATTCAAACTATCGAATAAAAAAATGTTTAAAAAATTTTAATTTTATTGTAGAATTTTTATATAATTTTTTATGTTGTCATGGTGGTGTTTAAGAAAGGGGATATAAATTATGCTTTAACAAATGTTTAATGCACATTTCATGCAATTAATTTGCTAAAAATTCAAGATGCATATGTTTTTCTGGAGATACATCAGGATACAAAGGAGGGTTGGAATCTTAACAAAGAGAAAAAAGTTGGAAGAACTTACGCGGCCATAGGTTCCAGGCGTGTCTTTTAGGCATTTTTCCGGCAAAATTCTTTTAGGCATTCCGTTTAAAAGTCAGACGAAGGCTGGCCGCATTAGCTACTAGTAGTTAATAAAATATAAAGAGCCATCTTTACTGCTTTCAAATCACTTAGCTTTTTTTTTAATTAATAATACGCCTATTAAATTTAAAAGAAAAATTCAATATCTTGCGCTTTGCCAAATGACAAGACGCTGACGCGTGGAAGTTATAAATGTTTTATATAGTGTCAACATGAATAAATAAACGTAAAGTAACGGGCAATGCACAAAATTTGTTAACATTTAAAAGCTGCCAATCTCACAGTAAACTAATTTACTTGTTATAAAGTTTAATTACAATTGTGGCAGCACCAGCCAGACCGTTTGTTTTGATTCGGAAAGATCTTACTTACTACTATTAATTTATCTTATCATTGACATATTTTCCGTAAACATTTTGTAACCGGTGGCTTGTAGCAATAACGCAATTATCAACTGCGACTGAAACTATTTCATTTACAACTGATCTCATTTTGGTACTCAATCAATTAAGAAAACTGGAAAATATTTGCTAGAATATTAAAGACTTTTTTCCCCCAACCCATATTCGACGACAGAAACGAACAACAAATGTAATTCTTTCTTTCCTGTTACTTTAAAGGAGTGAGATTTGAAGATTTTGTTTTCGACAAAAATAATTTCTATAAATAAACCTATTTTCATCAGAAATAATTCTTTTAGCTTACGCAATTTCCGTCAAAATGGTACGCGCAAAGAAAATTAACGCATGATAGAAGGATACAAGTTAAATGTACGTAAACTTCCAGACGAATTTCCGGCATCTCCAATCTTCTGTATATTTATGTATTAATCAGTTTAAGAGATAAATTAAGTTACAATAATAATTTTACCACCCAAAAAGGCTTTTAGCTCCGAAACACAATTTTGGGCTGATTCACTTTAAATGTCGTCCACTGTAAAGCATTGTTTCACTTTTCATTCGAGTATGTTGCCATTTGGCAAAATGTAAAATATTTATCTTTCAAATTTAATCTATTATTACTGATCAACAAATTAAGCTATTCAAAAGCAACAGATGTAGTTTTATGAATATTATTTTATTACTTTTTATATAACTGATTTAAATAAAAAATGCATTTAATTAATGATATATCTACCTGAAAACATTAAATATTCTTAAAGAATTATGTTTTTTTTTTCCCCACTTTTCAAACATACTGAGGATATACCACGTTCCCGAGTTAATCTAAATGTATATTCATCTAATATCCTACAAAATATTTCATTATTTCATCTGGACCATTTCTATTGATAATCTACTGATAAAGCATACTGAAGTTTAAAAGAGCCCTTTTGAGTGACGTTTTCATATTACAAAAAACAAAAAAAATTATTTTTAGTTTGGCTTTCATCTTCGTCTATTTATTTTTATCCTAATTCCATTAACTAGATCAAAATAACTAAAGCGCCCCCCCAAAAAAATTAAATAAAATAACAGTAATTATCATGCAGTACCTTTGCTAGACTTTCATTCTATATAATTACTGCGCATCTGTTACTATCATCAGAATTTTTTTTATATAAATTATTAATTATGAACATCCGAAGACAGACAGACAATCAGGATTTCCAAAGTTTTGCTGTGACTTTCATCAGATCCAAAACTGAAGAAGAAAATCCTTAATTTGTTTCGTGAACATTTATAAATACGGATAAAGTATTTGTTTTTCGCAGAACAATAATTATAAATTAATTGCGTATTTCACTACATGTAAACTGCAATTAATTTTTGTAATTCATAAAGCAAGAGAGGAAATTTTAGAATTTAGAGTCATTAACGTAGACCTGAAATTCGAATATGAGTTCAAGACTATCTTATTAAGAATTATGAACAATGAAAACATACATGACCTGTCGTAAAATAATAACAAAATAAACACTTTTCTTTCCATAAGAATTGTGTAACTTTACACAGAAGTTTCAGAATCCTGAAAAAATAACGACGACAAGTAAAATAGAAAAAAAAGATAAAGCAACATGCATAAAATATAATAACGGGTAAAAGATACCAATAAAAAAAATATCCTTAAGATATCGACAGAAAACCTAGAGACCCCAGCAGAAAGCCATATCGATCAAAAAAGCCCAATTTCAAAAGACAATCGACCCTTACTAATGAGTAAAATAACACAAATAGTACATCCATTAAATCTTTATAAATATAGCACTTTACATTCCAGACAAAGCACTTATTAAAAACATGAACTAAAAAATGAATGATGGGATGGAGAGAGGGTAGAGGTGTAAGAACTCTGACATCTCAGTTAACACCTCAGCTTCAACATCCTGAAATTTGTTCCATGCTTCCCTTATCGACTTGAGGCTCAGCCTTAACATTTTTTTGCTCCTCTCTCTCTCTTTCCTTCCCCCTCCCCATTTTTTAGCCTTCACTTTCCTTTTCGGCTATCCACCCCTCTAGGATAAGACGGAGAAAGAACGAGAGAGAAAGAGGAAGGAAGGAGGAAAAAAGAAGAAAATATTTGAAGTGCCTTATCCCTATCGCAGGCAATGTCAACACCTTTCGGGGCATTATCTTCAACCCCACAGATGATAAGAGGTGTCGTATGCGCCATAACGGCTGAAAGCAATCCTCATATAAACGGGGGCGGAGGGAAAAAGGATGAAATAATCCAAGTTAGCAATTTCAGGCGAATTTATTCAAGAAAACTAACGAAGTATTACATTGAAAATTGAAAAAAATGGCAGCTGGACAAAATACAATCTTAATACATAATATATTTCCTTAAAATAGATCTACATACATTCTGGTAAGGCAAAATTCACAAAAATAAATAAATAAATAAATATAAAAAATGAAATCAAGGAAAGAAATTTTGAAACTGAGGGGAAAAAATTCCATTTTTATTATTCTATAGGCTTAAATAGAAATAAAGTCAACTTAATACTTCTCTAGCTTGCACATTACACATATAGAATCTTACATACAGATTTGATTACAATCAATACCTGCACAAGAACAATGCTCCCAACTCCTTGCCCATCATGGCTCCACCAGTAGCCGAGTGTTTAAGACTGCTAAAAACCGGGAGATGATCCCAGACGAACAGGCTGGCTGCATGGCTGATTTCGTCGTTTTCGACACGTGCAACGCGACTATGAGCTAGTTTCCCATTAGTCTTCCTCAAAGGCATATCTCCCCTTATGCAAATAGTCCTCGTGTGGTTTGCTATATTGTAATAAATTCAGTTCCCACTTCCTTTTCAAAAAGCATATCCTGCTAAATTATAGCTTCCACATGAGTCTAACGAACTCAAGATAAAGGTTCTAGGCATTAGCTAAAGTTATACGCTGCATACCGTGATTTGCAAAAGTGAATTACGAGAATTGAGTCGCCTTAAAAGATACTTACTTTAACCGCATGCAAACCATCGAAATCAAATGCAGAATGAACTACAAATATTCAAGTACACAAATTCTGCTGGGTTTGCATTTATTAAGTAATAGTAAAACATACTAAAAGAAAGGTTTTTTTCTTTTTTTTTTCAAGTGCTTGCTAAGAAAACTGATTCTATTCAAGTTACATAATGGGAAAAGCCCGAAAAAGCCCATGAAGTCAACTTATTCCCCGGAATGCTGATTATGTAGGGTTTTAGAAAGAGCACTGTTAAGTAAAGTTCGCAGAGACATTAGCTTATTTGGAAGCAGCAGTCCGGAAAAATGAGCAATGCCCTCGCCAAGACTCGAACCTGGACCTCTCAAATACGCGCTGAGTGTGCTAACCGTTACACCACGAAGACATGCAGAAAGGAGCGATCCCATTCAAATGCAGGCCAGGCGGAAAAGCACTTTACCTAACTGTAACATATATTTTTTTCCACAGTTGTAATATATTTTACGGCGAAATATTTTTATTATCTTTATAATAGAAATTATCACGATACTTGTAATACAAGAGAGATGTGACAGAAGTAGAGAAAATTAGAACCTTATTTTACCGAAGAAAAATTAAGTGAAATTTCGTCTATGGAAACATTCCTTTGTTCACATCTGTTTGTTTTTGAAGGTATTTTGTTTAATTAAGTACTCCTTCCAGGTTATTTTGGGTTATAATTTGCTGTTTTTGTTTCATTGTAATATAGTCGTTTTGCGTGTTTTGTACAACGTTTAATTATCATGATGATATAACACAGGAAAAGTATTTAATTTTCTTTGACATTTTTATTAATTATTTTAAATAAAAAAATTTGATCTAACAGCCCATCACAGAAGCTGCTGGAGTCACGTGACTTCCACTACACTCTGTACGTAGAACAAAGTCCACCTGAAACGCTATAAAATATAAAAAAAACAGATCTCTAACGATTAAGAAAAGCATTCGTTTTTTCATATTGCATATAATTTATAAGGCGCACATTATGGGTTTAATTATTTACTTGTTATGCTGAACGAAGACCTTGCACCTATTTTAATTTATTGTTACAACTTCAAACAATAAATAACATACATCTCGAAGAAACTAAGTTCACTTCTTCATTATTACTTCCTGGTATTTTACTCCTTTGTTATCTTACATATTCAGACTAAGCCAAGTAACGGAAATTTATGCAGGGGGAGAGTAAAAAGAAAAAAAAATTACAATCGTTGGGATAAACGCCAGACTGTATCCAAAGTATAATCAAACAGTCAAAAGTCACAAAAAAAGTTCAACTGGCAGTAATTGACCGAAATGTGACGTGCTATCCTCGGACCCTTTCCAAAAGCAGGATGGAGAAGAGGGTGGCGGGCAGACGACGCATCCCTTTGACACGTGATCGTGCTCACCAGTCGAAGAGAAATCACGTTCGGCCCCTCTCCCTCTTCATTTGTGCGCCTGCGTGACATTCCCGTGACATCCCTGCCAGATATACCCCCCCGATTTAATTTAATTCTTTCTTTTCTTTAAAATAAAATAAAAATTCAAATAATAAAACTTCGCGAGGGAGGTGAAATCTCCCTTCTCAGCTTAGAGCCATTGGGTCTTCGAAATCGTGGAATCGGAATGGTTAAAAAGCACGACTAGGTAATAGACACCTTCTCTGTCTGCCTCGGCGCGATTGTTTTATTAAGTGGGGATGAATTTGTATTACTCCGGAAGACGTAATGAAAAACTAGAGATCGAAATTCTTTTTCCAGGCATTTGATTAAGTTCGAAGATTTTCGTAATGGATCAGCTGCTGAAATAAGAATATGAAGTTTATCTAACTATTCCAAGATAGAAAAGAAATACAATTCAGTCATTAAGCTTCTTCTAAGAATATACGGAATGACTGCAGCATGATAACTCAATTCCTGAATCATGAAAAATAATAAACAAAATGTTTATATTTTACAAAACAAAACAAAATTTTACAAGTTAGTGAGGCAACATAATTCATGAACTTGGCAAGCTAACCATCATTTCCATTATGCATTCTGCCTCATTACCACTACGATTACACACGTTGGAGCACATATCTATTTGCACACACACACGTTAACAATATATATAACATCAATAAATCTAAAAATGTACAAACATTATAACTGTAAAAAAAAATCATTTTAAATTCTTCATTGACTATATGAAATAAGAGATCTAATCAAACTTTTTGAGAAAATCAAATGTTTATGCACCATACATTTTAGGCTTGAAATAACTGTTTCACATATTTATGACATCTACGCTAATTTCAATGTAAAAATTTACTAAAGGAGGTATGTCGTCCATAAAGTGACCACCGCTTCCGGCCTTAGTAGTGGTCAACGCTTATGATGGCTGGTGCTCGCCATTTAGGAGGGTGAATTATAGAGGGTATCCGGAGAAAAGAGACTGGATTTATGAATACCTGCAAAGCATAGTACGGCTATCTGCTTTAAAGGAAAGAATGTCTTCGTGGAGAAGGAAAAGTGGGTCATATTCACGTTGCAAACGGAGAAAGCAGTGAAAACACCAACATAAGCCTCCCCTTCGCCGGAATCTGAACCTGAGTAGAGTGAATTAGTTTATTAAGGAAAGCACACGAAGGTTATCTGCATAACAGGAATACGTTCATCCAGGACTTTCTAAACGAAGTTGGCCCGTATTCATATCAGGTCCGAGGAACAACAAGAACCAGTCCACTGAACGGCTAGAAAGAGAATCTTAGACAGCATACCAATGTACTGGATCATCTGATAAAGGCAAACCACATTGGGGTCATCCGCTCAAAAGGAAGGATGCCTTCATGGCGGACTCCCTGCGACGAATTGGATCGTATTTGCTTCCACATAAGGAAAAAGACGAAAACACCATACAGCTAGCCCGGCAGCTGGAAGTTCAACCTGAGTCGAATTACCAGTACTCGGTAGTTTTATCATTTCTCGACTAAACTGTGTAACTTTTCATAAGCATTCTGGTTGGGACAGCATTGTTTTATTGCACCTTTTATAGGCTAAGAAACCTAGTTTTTGAAATATCAATCACTCAAATAACAATCTAATAATCTTTAAAACTAATTCTGCTAATGAAACTTGCATTTATTACGCACAGGCTAAAAATATTTACTAAACAAACTACGCTACGGCCGTTCTTGACTATGCATTATCAGAGTCAGTTTCTGAGTAAAAGCCACTTTAAAATCTCGGTATTTCACGTCTAACATTAGCCGCATAAAAATCGGTTCTTCTCGGCAAATAAATCATGTCGACCGCAGGAAATCTTACAACGCTTCATCAGCTTTCAGACAACATACCTCATTTTGAAAAGAGCTGTCGCCTCACTGGGCAACGAACACAAGTCCTCCACTGAATATATATCACACCTTTTCGAGCATTCATTTGCGCTTTAAAAGCTCACCCTGTTCATTATTCAAATTTCGGGCATTAAAGACATGGGGCACTTTTGAACTGCCAGGCTAAATCAGCACAACACGGACCCACGAGAGAACTGTGGATGTGTCCGTGGCAAGGCTCACGTGCAGACACGGATGGACAAATTCGTCATTCCGCCAAGAATTTCTGGAAGACTTTTCCATGACCTCGCCTCGCAATGAATAACTCTCCTTCTCCGCCCCCGGTAACGACCCTTGTCGTGGAGCATGTGTTTGGGGCCATAATTAACGATGGATTAATTACTCCCAGCCGCTTGAACCCATTTCACTTCGAATCAGCGAGCCAAACCGACGAAGCATTTTCAAAGTGGTTTGGCCACGCTGCGAGGACATGTGGTATACGGTCCAGAACGTATGTATCTGCTTTTGTTTCCCTTTCGTTCGATACCAGGACGGACATTTCCGAAAATTGCTCTTAAAATCTCTTTTCCATCATACGCATTGTAATGATGAGTTAGCATCAATATTTATAACAACGACGCAGATCATCAATCAATCAAAACTTGCACAGAATTAAAAGCAAAACGGAATTCCCGAATTTCAGCTTAAATTTCTCAGAAGATAAATGTCAACATTTCCTGCATACAAAATTTGATTTAAAATTATGCACCAAATGGAAAGTAACATATACTCGAACTCATTTGGAAAAACGAAACCCCATTAACAGTTACTAATTCACATCCTTTATGGAAGACATCCTAAGGGAAATTAGCCTGCATTTGCTCTACATAAGGGGGAAAACAAATTCCTTTACAAGATTCGATTGTCAAGAACACAACCCGACAAGAACTATTAATGTTTCGCGAAATTAGCCACTCAGCTATTTTTAACTTAAAAATTATATTATCTGACAATCCTTATAAAGCATTCCTAAAACTAAAAAAATACTTAATAAGAAAATTCGCGTTAATTACGTTATTCTTAACAGACTTCTTATAAAAACTTATGTACGCAATTTATATTATACATATAGTTACAAATTTTTGTATACATGTAAATAATTTTAGTGAAGATATATACATGAAAATCTGAAGAGTCGAAGCTCTGCTGGAAAAGTAAGATTACAAGGGCAAGTCTACTTAACATTGAAGTAAATGACTATCTCGGTAAATTGGCGAGATATCGCCAAGCTCGCGACGGTTTGGCGACTAATATTGGTCACCAAACATCGCGAGAAGTAACCAAAAGTCGCTGAACTTGGTGACATTTTGCTCCGGTCGCTCTATAACTAACTGCTACTGTAACTGAATAGCTGTAATTGAACCCTATATGTAATTGTAGCAGCATTCGGCCCCTATATTCAATTTTAACCGCATATGGCTTTCAGTAATTTCGAGAAATGGAAAATACTAGAGATTTCTCGGCGGCTGGGGGGTAACTATATCACACAGCAGAGAGCATCAGCTCTCAGTTGTTTATTGCAGAGTATATTTCGGAGAGTTGTTTTAGTGCAGAGTATATTTCAGGCAGAGATCTGAGTCGGAGCTTCGCCTTTTTAGATGTGCTACGTTCTTAGCAGAAGTGTATTAATTGTGGTCTGTGATAATGAGAAGAGCTGTACGAGTGTTTTTGTCGAAAGTTCCAGAACTGTAAAGTGTTTCTTTAGGTAGAATAAATTTTTTCAAGTTATCATTCGCTCTGAGTGCATTCCATTACGAACCCGCAGGCAGGCAACAACATTTTCCACCTTGATAAATATATTTAACTCATGTTTATGGATCACATATACATACGTAAGGCATTGAAAACATGCCTTCCTTATATTCTTATCATGCAAAGCTTAAAATATGAATTCAGTTATTCCGAGATCATGTGCTCGACTCCAAACAAAGCGTTACACTGAATTTTCCAAGATCTCTCACTTCTCAGTTCCTCCCGCCTCTGCACTTGACGCCTGAACTAAAATGGAACGAGTTAGTTCGTTGCAACCATTGAGTTGACATCAGCTGGCTTTTAGTCGATCTTCATTAGCTAGAAATTAAGACTTTCCTTTCATGCGTTCTTGTGGTGCAAATCGTCGGCAAACTGAACCGATTATTTAAAGGTTTCATGTTCGATTCCATGGAAGAAACTGGGGATATTGTTCGGAGAACAGCCTTGAAGCCAAAACGGGAGAAACAGCTTATTGTGGTATGGCAGGCAATGGTTGTCATTCGATGACGTACTTCCTCTAGGGAGACGGCCGTTATACTTTTCCCTTGCTAAGGGATTATCTGTAGTATTACTTATTATCTGTAGTATTTATTATTAGTATTTATTATTGTAGCATAGTAATTAGTATTTATTATTGTAGCATAGTAATTAGTACTTATTATTGTAGCATAGTATTTATTATTGTAGTATTTGATTATCTGTAGTATTTACTTCCGTTGGCATGATGAAATGTCGCCCATACCCCTAAAGAAGCCAAGTTGGCGCAACCAAGGCTGTTCTCCGACAATATCCGAAACTGGTGATCCCCCCAAGATCTTCCGCTCCCAAATTCAATCCATCTCTACTTTTTATCTAGCTACGTTGTTATGAAGAAAATCATAATACAGAAAAAGATTTCGCTATATTTTTTCCCCTTGATGCACACAAAGTGATAGGGAAGTCTTCCTCACAGTTCCTGAAACTTCTCTTCTACACATTTTGCTTTATTATTTTTTTTTTAATTTACTCATTAGTATAATTTTTCAAAAGAGAACAAAACTTAATAAAAATAATGTTCTGCTGCATGGAAATGAGAAACAGAAAAATTCATCAAGACTTTCCGTAACAGGATGCAGCAGTTTCTTTCGAATCAGCTGATAAACTCTTCAACAAACTTCCCAGCACTACAAGAGAGTCATATAAATAATTCTGTATAATAAGTGTCTAATAAAATTCAAATTCTTCTTTGGACTTCCCTTCTAATGTATTTAAATTTTCACAACAAAACTAAAGATGCATGCATGGCATGGCTATAAAATGGATACATTTACTTCCTTCTTATGCATTTTTATTCTGCTATCATTTTCACGCTTTGTAGTTTCTGATTCAAATTAAAATTGCTAAATTTTTCCACATACTTCTAAGATCTTCTAAGCATTATTCTTCATCCTTACCATACAGTCACTCTCAGCTTTCGCTTTACAGATTATAATTCGACTATACTTATTTCTCTGGTAAAAACAGTTCTTTATGTTACTTAACAAATCAACTAAGATGCTTTGGTTCGCAATAGTTCTGAAAATGTCAACCCATGTTTAAATTTCTCTGGTTAAAACTTCACAGAATAGCAGAACCCACCAGTCCCGACTTACATCAATATACTCCAGAACTCGAAAGGCTACGGGATACGAGGCACCTCCTTCGAAATCCACAATCGTCGTATATAAGAATTTAAAACTGCGTTCTGAAATTTTGAAAATGTTTAAACAGTGAAGGGAAGGTAGGAAGGGGTTAACAAAGCCGATTTCTCGCGTGTGTGGTTCCAGCTTGTCTTCAGGTTCTTCCGGAGGGGTTGGCGGCCACCGGTTTAATTTGCGGATGTCAAGAAGCCGCGCGCTCTGTTTCAACACTTCAACGGCTGGTCACGAAACAGCTGAAAAGTTTTCGAACACATTTTAATGCATGCAAGCTGGGAGTCACAAGTTACACACGAACACAGTCCAGACGCCTCACACACTACCCCCAACGCGGAATAAATGAATCCTTTGTCAACAGGTAACAAATT
>KK112408.1:20564-35735 GCA_000611955.2 Stegodyphus mimosarum
TCGACCAACGTTCTCAAGACCGCTCCGAAGAACTTCGATTAAGAATTCAAGCTTCGGTGCGCGTTTGACAAGTTGAGAAAAGAGGCACGTAATTCAATCGGCAGACATTTTCAAATAAATATACCCCGCTTGACAGTCAATACCAGAAATTAGAAACATTACAGAAACAAGGATGAATTGTGATAACTGACGGCAAAACTGGAGTTAGGCACAAGTAATGGCTCTTAATTTTACCTATTTTGTTAACCAAAATGTCCATACCACATATTTTCAATTTATCTCTAGAATCTATACGTTACCCTTTGTAGGGAGTCAGTATGAAATCACATACATAATACAAAATTTTACGATTAAGCTCGTGCAAAATCAAAAGTTGAAAGAAAACTTCTTACTTCTGAGCTTCGACATACAATTAATCTAAGTTCTTTCCTATAGTACGCTTGACATAGTCATACAGCGCTTTGATTCTTATTGGAATGCTATGTTAAGTCTTTAGTGATATATCTCTTTTAATGCCATTACAAGATTTTTGAGCTAAGACTTCACTTTAGAGATGAGAAAAAAAAAACTGAAGGTGTCAAATTTGGTGAATAAGGGAGGAAGTTGAGAAGTGTGATATTTTCCTATGCTAGGAGCTGCTTGAGAATGTAATCGTATGACGGCGCGACGTCGTGCAGCAGAAAACTACCCAAGCTTCTTTAGACCCAATACGCTGAATTTCCCTCAGAAATCTGACTTTAAGAAAAATGTATGGAATGTACTATCTATCCCTTCGGGGAAAAAAAAATTGCGAATTACTTTTTTCCAATCAAAAAAGTTCATCAACAAATGGTCTTTACTGTAAATTTCAAAAACCGATGTTTCTGTGGACGTAGTGAATCTTTTCTAACCCGCTGTCATCGTCTGAGCTTCAGCTACAATTTGTTTGAAAAACGGCACTATTTTTCACACTTTACAGCAAAACTTTACTACTATGCCTGGCTAAGCTTCTGAATGGTCATGGATCAGCTATGAATAGTCATGGATAGCAGCAGTCATGGCTCAGCCATGAATCCCTGACTGCAGATGTTTACAGAATCAAAGCAAACAATTAACTGCATAAAAAATTCTATTTGTAAGGATACAATATTTTACAAAAAGCAAGTTGAGATTGTTACAGTAATAAATGCTGTTAATCATCGTTTGACTAAGTTTTCAAGAATTAAAAAAAAAATAGTCCTGAAGCTTTTCTAGACTCACTGTGTATTTGCTTTTTCTCTGTACGTCTAATCACAGAAACGTCCCAAACGAGTGGGATAAATAAAACAAAAAATAACGGCAGAATTCATTCTGAACTCTCTGTACAATGAGAAATACGTTG
Source organism: Stegodyphus mimosarum (assembly GCA_000611955.2). Classification (NCBI taxonomy): domain Eukaryota; kingdom Metazoa; phylum Arthropoda; class Arachnida; order Araneae; family Eresidae; genus Stegodyphus; species Stegodyphus mimosarum. The sequence goes on from KK112408.1 coordinate 21,925, forward strand.
TATTTTTCAGGTTTTTTTTTTTTTTTTTAAATGCGATCTAAACACCAACAACTTTTAAGTTTCTCTTGAAACACCACGAAAGACAATCCTCTCAAAGCAAATAGCCCTCGCGTGCTTTGTCATAATCAATTAAATGAACCTAACCTTCAGGAAGTGAAACGTTAGGATCAATTTACATACTAAAAAGACTTTTCAGATTCACACAAATGCTAGCATACTCTATGGGAAGAACATTAATCTTCAGACAGGTAAAGAACTGTTTCTCATAATTAGTTTTTCGAATAATATTAACTTTGTGGGACAGTGGAATGTATTCTGCCATTTCAAAAATATTTCCATTTTTATTTCATTTGATTTAATAACGTTTCCTAATTTTTACACATTTCAGAGATATGCACATGAATATACCGAGAAAGATAAATATGGTATCGCACGTGTACAATTCTTAAATAAGATTTCATAGGAAAGATTTTCTGCGACTTATTTTGCTTCAATAGTACGCGAAACATAGGAAAAAGATAATTTACATCCATGCCTTCTCCGGGAACCTGGGACCTTCGGTACAGCAGTCAGAGTAACTAATTACTTTTCCATTTGGGCGGCTTAAGTAATTCGGTATCTGAGCTTTAATTTTAAAATTTGTCTGGTTTCCTATGATTTTTTTAAAACATTAAGACAAAAGAAAAATGAATGGGAAAGCGATTAAAATTAATAGGCTCCTTGGTGTTCCATAGAAAGCCTCTTTTTATTCCCATAATTTCCTACATTAGTTAATAAACACATTTCTTATATGATTATATGATATTTCAGGAAAGGAAATAATAAGTTTATTTTATCACACAGCCGATTTGCATTACCATAATATACTATTCTGCGCTACATAAATAAAACACGCAAATGCATAAAAGTTGAAGAATTAAAATATTTGAAGAAGTCTCATTTATTTCAAACATCCTTTACACGTACACGAAAATTAATATTTCGGCTACAACTCGAAAGGGATGAAAAGGTGCCATAGTTGGATTCATTTAGTTTTCCAAAGGCATTATTCGAAATAATTTCCCTTTACTGCAGAATATCCTTTATGCTTTAATAAGTTAAATCCCTAGTTTAAATGCAAAAATCCCTGAAATATTAAGTTTCATGGATCCAGCTGTAGAGACATTAGGTATTTTTTTGGAACAAGAGAGATGAAAAATATGCAATGCCTTCGGCGGGGATCGAACCACGGACCTCTGAAATACCGGCTCAGTGTGCTGACCATTACACCACGAAGGCACGCTAAGAATGTGGGAGATATACCTTATATACTCCCCTTTTTAAAGGGCGACTAGGGTTTTAGGGGACCTAGTCGCTAAATCCTGGGTGTGGAGAGTCATCACCCACAACCCTTTTAGTTCGGGCGCCAGTGTAGAGACATGAGGTAGAGAGATGAAAAATATGCAATGCCTTCGCCGGGGATCGAACCACGGACCTCTGAAATACCGGTTCAGTGTGCTGACCATTACACCACGAAGGCACGCTAAGAATGTAGGGGATATACCTTATACAGCTACAAAGTTACTGTTCGGTCTGTTTACTCAATCAGTGTCATTCATTAATGGTCAATTTTAATTTTACATTTCTCCTCGAAAAGTGGCATACGTCACTTTCAATATCTTAAATACTTCTTGGACTTTGTATGTAAAAATATGTAAAGTTTATGCTTCATTGAAATATAACGAAAGAACAAAACAAAACATACGAAAGAAAACAAAACTTTAGAAAGCATACGATACTTTAACAGTGTAAGCAAACCCAAACAGATTATATTTTCAGTTGCTGCAATGATAATTTTACCACGAATTTTAATAACGGGTAACCACAATGACAATCAAAGAAACATTTTTAACGATATTTTTTAATTCTCCTTTTTTTCCCCCAGACTTAGATCACTAAGAGTAAATTTAATTCTACTTATTTCGTTTCTGCTTATATCTCTGAATTATAATATGTTCACCAGAGACCGAATGAATAATACCGGCAATTCGACCTAGGCTCATATCTCAGTGAGACCACGAGCTGCCAAGCGTGTAAGAGTATTTTTTTATAAAGTCCTCCAAGAAGGCTTCATTCCTCGTCTTAAGAAGATAGCTCAGGGTACCACCTTGTCATAATCTAATAAACCCAAATCTTGGTGTGAAGCAGTGCCCGAATTTGCACATCTCTTTCAAATAGCAGCAACCGCTACCAGTTAAAAGCTTGAAATTCCATCTGTGGCAGGGCAAATCATATTACAGGAAAGCAGAATAGGTAGGCTGCGAGCAGCGTCAAAGAGCCCGACTACTTCCTAGGCGCCGAGGTTTAGTTCAGAGTGACACTGCGGGCTGTACAAGAGAATAAATAAATGGCTCTATTCCAGAGTAGCCGAGTGGAGTCAATCCGAATGATAATTTCAAATATCTCAATTATGGATTAATACTACTATGAGATGGCCAGCTCCACTTAAGACAGTATTTGGTATGTTAATTTTATGTTACGGTAAGTTTTCTTCAGTCAAGTTGGTTTCAGCAATAAAACTACACTTTAACTGAAGCTCCAGTGTTTACTACAAAGTTATATTTCAAAGTCGGATAATCACAATTTTTCGACGTTTAAAGATACAGAATTTAAATCCAAATACTTAACATTCGGTAATCGAATTAACCGGCTACGGTTTTCGTGATTTTCCCCATGGGTAATATAAACATGAGATAGATTCCTTAAAAAATCCTCCACGTGGACATCCCTCATTTTAGGCAGACAGCCTCTGATTGAGGTTTGTTTTACCTCAGTTAATTAACCAGCTACCTTGTATTACAAGCCACTATTTACTTATTTACTTCGCTACTCTTTAAATTCAACAACCCTTGCAATGTATTTAATATACGACGCTATATTTATAAAATTAAATATAACGCATTGCATTAAACCATGTTTGAATATTACCTTAAAAATACACAGCAGATAGTCTGTTTTTCGAGTGCGACGCCAAATGCATCTTAATATGCATTGAATATTATGCATGCATCGCTTCACGACACTCACGTCAAATTGAATCGCAATGGTAACCATAGCAACCGCACTTCATTTCGAGGGAACAAAACGCGAGAAAACATCGAACAGACGGCTTGCAACGTAAAAATTTTATTACTCTTTATAGTCTTAAATAAGAATACCGTAAAGACTTCGGCAGGGAATATAAGTTTAGGATTATTTTCTTTTCGGCATTTTAAAATAAAAGATCCATGCAAATTTTCAAAACTAGTTATAGTTCGCAGTCTACCCAAGTACATCTAATCTGCCAGAAACGAAAAGGGAAAATAAGATAGATGAATAGTCGTATATTTCGTAATTCCATTACTATGGTAGCTACTGAAAGTTTTCTACGCACACAAATACAATTTATTCATAACAATCGTAAATAATTTATGAAGTACATCTCGCCTGAATATGAAATATTTTATTATCATATCCGTATTTGTCTAAGAAAATTTCACGAAAATGTGCTCATTATTAACTTACATGCGCAAATACATTTTAGATAAAAAAACACTATATTACTAAAATAAAATATTAGAATTAAGAGTCTTTAAAAATTCTACTAAATTTAACTACAGTCAAAATGTAGTCTATAAAACTAGGCAATATAAAACTGACGATGGTTTTTCAGAAAGGCTTTTATGCATTTAGAGGGCATTTGGAACACGACCCGCTCATTCAAGAAGCAAAAACATTCGGCGCCATTTTACTATGCACAAGTCTTTTAAATACAGATAAATAAATAAATTAGGAAAACAACACGTGCAGCGTCATCTATTGAACAAACAGACAGAAGAATAGAAAAATTATAAGATAAGACACTATGAGAGGGAAAAAACAAAAAAAAAAAAAAAAAAAAAAATTTAAAATCGCTAAGCCTTTGCTAACAGATTTTGATAAATGCAGAAAACTTCAAAAGAAATCTAATTTTACCAACTAAAGAGGTTCCTGAATAGACGAAAAAGATGTAAGCGAATTTGAAAATTTAATGGGTAAGATTTAACTTTAACATTCATTAACAGAGTAAAACTCTATTCATTTCCAAAGAATCGATCCGAGTCCCTCTTCTTTAGGAAGCAGAAAGCCATTGCATTTTGCCGAAAATACATGAATTAAATATATATGCATTTATTCAGCTTAGCCACCCACACTACTTTCTTACTAATTTAGAAATTGGCTTGAAGTTTTATCCTCGGTCAGAGGATTACGGTGTACTGAAAATTGAAAAGTACATTGATACAGAGCAACTGAGCAACAAACAACTTGAAAACTGAGTGCACATGTGTTCACAGACTACGATCGCACGATTTGTAGTCCTCAATTTTAATTTAAAATAAAAATTTATTTATACTTAAAATAAATTTGAATAGATACATTATATCAACAAATACGTTCTTTATGATACACTAAAATTCTTTTTACGGTAATAAAAAGTAGCCCAAGAATATAACGAAATCGCAAAAAATTAGACATAAATTTTAGTGGCACAAGTTTGTGGAGAGTTGAAAATTTGCGAAAAATCGCAAGATCTGGCTGCACTGATCCTGCGCTTTCCTGCAAAAGGAAAGTTAACAAATCCAAACGTAAGATAATAACATAACCATCACTCCTAAGCTTTTGCCCCTAATAATTTATTACGACGTAATCTGCTAGCAGACTTGCCCCTCTAAGAACATTTATAAATAAAAACTGCATTCAGCAATAACTGCATTACAGAAATTTTAGAAAACCTATGAAATTCTTGGGAAATGATACCACAAATCATAGAAGAAATCGCATATCACAGAAAGATTGGAATGTTCAGAAAAACTGTTTATAACGGCAGAATCGCATAGGACAGAAAGGTTGTTTAGTAACGGCAGAATACTATCTATAGAGAAGAATGCCTTCGTAAAATGTTTTCTGAAGAAAGTGGACTGCTGCACACGCATTATACACAATGAAAATGAAAACTACCAGCGCTCCAGACTGTTTATATTAAATGTTGACATCACTATTTCTTACTTTTTACTTAACCTAAGACTCACATCACTTTTATAACCTCCTATAAGACAAGTATTAGCAAAATACAGATTTCGGACTTCCACGTAACAACTGCAGAACACAGCAATCGTAAATCAGTCACAGGATTTAAATAACGTTACAATTCCTTGCCCTAGAAAGCCTTTCTGGAAAGCGTTTACACCTAACTACCTGCTTCCATAAAAGATTTCTTTCTTCCATTATCCCCCCCTCACTTATCCAAGCTCTTTCTCGTCTCCGCTCATTTTCTATACATAGTTTTTATTTCTCCCGTTTTCTTTCTCTTCTAAACACAAGGCTTTAACCCGAGAAAAACCTCAAAAAAGCTTGACCGTCATACATATACTTAAAAGCTGCGAAAAGAACAATATTGCAGGGATGAAAAAAAAAAGGTCCCAAATAAAAGGCAGTAACAAAAAATACCACTTTTCTAGCCCATGCAGAGCTGTCATTGACTGAGTTTTTTTCCCCCTCCCTCCCCTCTCTTCCGTGCTTTTTTTCTATAACCCCCTTCCCCGACGTATCTTACTTATTCACTTATTTTCCACGTCTTTCTCTGCGTTTTCGTTTGACGTGACCAAAGTAGTGGTTTTATCTGTCAAGGCTTAATTACAGCCCTGTATGTATCGGTGTCTATCTCACGTTCCTCAAACCCCTCATTCAAAGATTTCTATCCTGCACCTACTCCCCCCTTATTTCCCAAAGTGAAAATCCACCAACCGGCTGAAAGAAGTGAAGTGTAACAAAAAAGTGCATAGGTAAGTGGAGATAGCTGAAATAAAACAGCATTCACGGAGGTGAATTCTTTCATGGCCTATAAACACAGAAAAGGAAATATGAATGCTACGCAGATATAAACCAGCTAGCGCCAATATTAACAGAAGCTCGAATTTAAATTACGTTGCAAATATCGCTTAAAATGAAACAGTATTCGCGAGCGTATGATTTTGCGTAAAATTCTTATACAACTTGGAAAAACGATTCTAAACAAATTTCCCCTAATTCAGTTTCAAATCTTTAAAATCTTACTGTGGAAGAAGCGTCGCTGGCATCATTTATAAATCTCGGCTTTTAACTCGAAAACAATAATTTTCATTGAAATTCCGGTAATGTTCAGCAAGTAGAGTTTCTAGTTTGCAAACGGAGATCCTTTCTTGAATTCTACTGCAACTAACTGAAGGTTGTATGTAACACTTAACTGCATACAACTATCTCCTTTTCATGGCCTCTGTTTATCTATATTACAGTTGTTATATAAAAACAGTTATATTGTTGGGTTGGCCTATAAGTAAGTTATGACCCCTTTTTTTTCTTTTCAAAGATTTTTCACAAAAATAAACAAGAAATGAAAAACAAATCAATCAATAATGTATTCCCCGTTGCTCTTTAGAACTTTTACCCAACGTTCAACGAACTGTTCAATGCCTGGACGGTAAGAATCACTGTCTTTGAATAGCTTCAACCAATTCTGAGCCCTCCTAAAAAGAGATACATACACTTCACAAATCCCTCGGGCAGCTTATGCGGCTTTGGGCACCTCGATTAAAGGCAAAAAGCAGAAGGTATCGAAAATGTTCCTTTTTTTTTATTGTCGACCTGACGCTTCATTTTAATGACAGAAAGAGAACAAAAAAGCATATGAGTGAGTATATATAAAAAAAAAAGAAAAAAGAAAGAAAGAAACATACTATTTCCCACGGCACATAATTCTCTATCGAATAACATAAAACGCTTAGCCAAAACATTTCACGCAAAATTTGCACAAAAAAAAAAAAAAGAAAGAAAGAAAAAGAATAGAGAGAGAGAAAAGAAAAACGCCAGGACTTAGGGCCAACTCAGTAATATTGACATAGGTCGCAGAAGACGACGGAACAAAAACCATACTAATAATCCTGGAACACAAATAACTCTCTAAACCTTCATGTTCGATTAAAAGTGTTGACAAAATTCGGGGCTAACAAGTAAACTAATGATTTAGATTAAAAGTTATGACACGGAAATCAACTTTGAAGCCCCTTAATTTGGAATCTGCATTTTATGCCTCTCACTTCTAATATTTTATTTAACTGATTAATTAGTGAAAATCAAAAGTTCTAATGAATGATTGTAGACCACTCGTCATTCTGAGAACAACTATTTCATTTTCACATTTAACTCATTCGCTTTTGCAAAATAATCATCTTTGCAATTTTCTCAGGGCTACCCTCCTTTTAATCGCATTCAAGGTAACAGCTATTTTCTTCAAAATTCATTTTCTCTCTCTTCTGTACTCAAGAGAGAATTTATTTCCTTGATAAAAGCAAATAAAGCTGTCAGAGTATCAGATGACTAACTAATTTTGAAAATTAAGTCTCTAGATCACGTGTATCACTATATAACATACACTAAAATATATTGGTTCAATGTACTAATGCCTCATATAATGTTTCACAGCTGTCATAGATTTCAGGAACATACGGTCTTCTACGTTATCAGTGCTTTACAGAGAATGCCTGGGCCTTTGTAGATTGTGGCGCGGATCCTTGTGTATGACAAACCCACCACCGGCCGAGCTGTAAAGTCGCTGAACACTGGTAGTTCGGTCCGAGGTTTGAAATGGGCTGGACGTTTTCGTGATTTTCTCCATGTTTCAGTTTTCCTTATAAAGTCCTCCTACCCTTATGCAGACAGCCCTTGAGTGCTTTATCAAATTCACCTTATGTCATGACATGAGAAAACAGCTCGATAAGAAAGTAATGCATATTTGTATAATGCATATTTAAGAAGTTTAAGACTAACAAATAATCGGGGCCACAAATAAAAATTTACGACCAAAGCTCCATAACCGGGTGCACCATACAAGCAAATTTTAGAATACAAAAATATTTTACAAACACCTTTATAGACTTATTAATTATTTTAGCGAGTAAACTTTATGCATAAAAACTGAACTGGTATCCAAGCTCAAGCTCCTTGAGATTTTTATTTTATTTTTTTAACACTGCCTGAAGCAAGCATTTACAAAGAATCGGTCACCAGCTATTTATCAGCTCTCCCTAACGAATAAAGCAGTCAGTTTCATTAATTGTAATACATTTCACTACACGACATATAATTAAAACTTTAATGCTTTACAATTTTGTATAATAGTTTTAATTAATTGTTGCAACAAGAAGCAAGGAAAATGCTTCTCTCTTTTATTTGATTACTAAGACTTTCTCGCAAGATTTACAGTTATACCCATAGCACATAATTAAGGAAATACTTTCTAAGTTACTTTCATACATATTCAGTTTCCCAAGGATCGATCACTGTGGCATCCTGTTGTTTCATTATAGGGCAGCAGCTAATGTATTAAACATATTCTGTTCAAATCAATTTTCCCATTTAGAGAATTTTAAGATTCTATTTAACATCTCTATAAATAATTATATAATATATCATAATGTATATAGTGATTACATAATTAAATCTTCATAAGGAATTATGTAAGTAAATGCATTAATAGTATGAACATTAAAATGACCTCCCTCCTCCAAGAAAAAAAAATCAGAAATAATTTCAATAATAATTTAAAAAAGACAATGACAATTCAAAAAATACGAAATTAATTACAACCAAATCAGTCGCACATGCGCATCGCACAAAAACGTAATATCTAGAAACAATGGAATAGACGCACATTCGGCAGAAAAGAGCATCCCCCCGCTTTTCATAATTATCATTCACTTCGTCCAATGCTGGCCCTAAGCAGTCGGGTCACCTGCCGGGGAGCCGATTGGGAAGGTAGGTAGAATCACGTGACTCAAATCATTCCGAAAAATAGGCAGGGCAGCTCGGCAGCTGGCCTACCTGCAGACTAACTTCTTCGCGTAAAATATGCCGGTGGTGGTTACAGTAAGAGTGTAATATTAGTTTCACGGGCCTCGTTTACCTCCTCCACATGTAAACTCTAACCCTCTATTTATTTATTTATTTTATTTTTTTGACATAGAAATCTTCGTGGTAGTTTACCCCCCCCCCCAAGAATAGCGTGTGAGAAATAATTAAAAAAATAAATAATACAAGGCAAGCATAAGTCACGGTTAAAGTGAAAATAAAGTACATAACTGAATGGGTTTAAACAAAAATCGTGATACTTAACTAATTATTTTTTACAAGGGAACACTTGTAGTCACGCGTCATACCGGAAAACTCGCAAAACTTTCTTAAAATCAAATGTAGTCACTGCCTCGTCGAAAAGCGCTTTTCTTAAAATGTTACTTAAATGAAAAATCTATTATAATTCTTAAAAAATTCTAATCCGTCAAAACGTCATTAAATTCACTGGCCAGATAGTAACTGAAATATTACGCGAATGAATTAAGACAGCTCGGGTACAAATTTCACAAGACTTTGAGGCGATTTTTAGTCCAAAGGGGACAATCTGCCCAGAAAGACTATTAATTTTGTTTTGGCATTTTGCGTTGGTTCACTATAAATGTCGGTTCACTTTTCAAATTGTTGCTATCAAATATTAAGAGTCCTGTATTATATTTAAAAAATTAAAAAATGAAGAATCTGCATGAATATATGTATGTTTCTCGCATTGTGATGAAACAACGGTACCTAGAGCCATCCAATTTTGAATAACGTATGTTTCCACCCGAATATGGGCATCTGGACGCCCCAATTTGTTTTATTACCTGTTTCATATTTTGGAACACTTTAATGGATTTTTGATTAACAAACTCAACGATTTCAAAGCGAGCAATGGCAACACTGTACTTGGGGGGGGGATTATCCCCAGCGCGCAAGACTGTGTATCGGAAATTCTAAAGATGTGCTCATTTTAAAATTATGTTGCGATATTGCTGTTGAACTAAATTTTATGGTTTAAGTGGGAAGAACAGGATATTTAATAAATAAAGGCGGCTCACAAAACGTTAAAAGACGCCCCTGTAAAATCTGAAAGCTTTCAGAATTTTTTTTTTTTTTTCCCTTCTCCAGTTAGCGGACTGTTACGGCAGCAACAGTTTTGTTCGTTATGACAGCGTCCGCTAAAGTGGGCTGTCCATTACTGGAGGTTCGACTGTATTTCAAACGCGCTTGATAGCAGAGGGGAAAAAATTATTTTGGAATAATTTAGGCAAGAATTCCTCCAGATTATGTTCAAGAAAACTGGCGGTTGGCTAGTCGCTCGTAATTATATTTTGTTTAATAGCAAAGAAAAAATGTTTAAACATTATTTAAATTTTTTATTGAATAAGTAATAAACTATTGACTCTTATTCAATAAGTAACAAATGCATTTGATACGGATTTTGCTATGCAGATTACTCATTACATAATTTCCGCCCCTTTTTAAAGCGGGAGGGAGAAGACATAACCCCCCCCCCCACACACACACACCCCGAAATAAGTGCGATTTCTATTCCAGTTTTTACTCTGCATTAGTTAAAAAAAATTTGACAACTAGAAGTACAAGAAAAATGCAAATGTAAAACTAAATAAAAGATAAAAATATTCCTTTCCCCCCACTAGCCTGTTAATTTAACATAGAAAAGTATTATAAATACTTATGATACGTATTTATATAAATATGACTATATACTACAGGTGTTATTTACAGGTTTGAAACACAAATAATATTCACACAAAAAAAGGAGGTGAAAAAACTATAAATAATTAAATTGGGAAACTCTAGAGGAGGAAGGAATGTCCCAGGTAAAGCATAATTTAGATACCAAGAAACTAAAATTATTTATTCATTCATATATATTTCTTTTTTTTTTTTTTTCAATGCCGGCTACAAAAGTACCACAAATAACTCTATGTTAGAATGAAAAGCATAGCAGCACGATCTGAACTCTTGAGAGAGTTCTTTCTCCAGAGCTGCAATAAGAATAATTACAATACTGAGTGACGGGCTATGCCGAAAGGGGTAAAACCGAGACTCTGCCAAATAGAAATACTGCAGCAGTCCAACAGAAGGTCACGAAGCATCAGAATTAGGCATAAGTAAGTTGTAATTCATTCTTGGCAGATGATTAAATCCATCACTGGAATTAGCTTAAGCTCAGAAAGGAAAAGTGCGCTTGTAAAGTGATTACAATTGAACGTAAAATGCAATTAGATGCCTGAAGAAAACTTATCCGTGAAAGAAGACGCATAATTATTCTTTAGGTATGCAGTACATAAAAAAACACAAAACAAGTATTTCAGTTTATTACTACGATTACATTACATTTAGTTTATTACTTTGATTGCATATTTATTACTTTGTTTACTTATTTGATTACGTTATAGGATGTTAAGAATATGAAAATATTTTAAAATTTATTTACTATTGGTTTATTACTGATAATTTTCGCAATAATATTATGTGAGTTATATTTTTTACTTAAACTGCAAATGTATAATAAAATATTCTAATCAACAAAAATATTCCCAAGCAAAATAATTCATTACTACTATATTGGGTTTCATTAACCTCAAAACAATCTCGAAGCAAAATTATTTTTATGACAGGGCACTGAATTAGTATCACATACAGGACATATCACTCTAGATAAATCGTCGAAGGAGTGTTGAATAGCACTCATGAAGGAAAGATCTGATGCCACGTCACTTGCACGTGTGGACCATTTAAGTCTTGATGTTACATGAAGGAGATTATTTGCATATGTACGTTTTCTGAAACGTGTCTCCTTTCCTTTCTTCAGATCTCGCACTTCAAGGCTTCCCTTTCTTTTCAGATAATATAGTACATTTTAGCACTGAAAGTCGGATAAGAAGAACGGGGTGAAACTGAACGAGATTTTATGTAGCGCGTTACTTTAATACTATACCAGGGTAAATCGAGGGATATCCAAGGGGATTATGGGTGCACAATAGTTGGAAGAGAACTGTCCGACTTGTTTTCAGTTTAGCATCAAAGGAATTTACTGCAAATCACTGAAAGTGTCCTCCCCCATACAGATCCAGTCAATGCTGCCATCTCAGCAACATACGTTCAATGGGACGCTTTTCGGTGCCCATCATTACGGTCAGCATTCTCGCCATGGCAAAATCCTTCTCGAATAGGTCTTGGTATACAGACGCCGATTCCAGTATGCGTAGGCATACTGCGCAAGTACTTTAGTTTACAGCTTTGAGTAATAAAACAAACTAAAATCCTACTTGCATACCATTAATCCGGTGGCATCCGTTAATGCTTTGGTTTTCTGGGGCTTCGGCTTATACTATGATAGTTATTACATCGTTGTATTTTACATAATTTTATTCTGGACACAGCCGGACCGACCGTTGTCTTCATTGTTTGTTGTTAGATGGGCTAGCTCTTAATTTGAGCCATACGACTGGAGCATTCCAGTCAGGTGGGCCGGAGGGCTGCGCCCCCTTTACTACTACTACTACCATTAATCCGGCATAACGGTACAGACACCTTTTATAAATGTTGCCGCTTTCAAGTTGATAAGCTAAACTTCACAACACTACTACTACACCAGCCCAAGGATGAGCTGGTTTCTTATCAGCAGCTCAAGCTGTAAAAGAAGTGCCAATACCCTTGGTGAAAGGTAATATCAATATAAAAATAAGTAAAAATGGTTCCTTCTTCCAACTATTGTGCACTGAACCAATAATCTCTCTGGATGCTCCTCGATTTATACTGGTATTGCACTGAAGAATCGCGCTCCATTAAACCTCGTTGAGTTTCACCAGTACCCCCTACATGTATGTAGGAGGTAGCGGTTTCACCCTTCCTTTTTGCCCCGCTTACAGTGATTCTGATGTGCATTATCTGAAACGAAAGAGAAGCCTTAAAATGCAAGATTTGAAGGAAGAAAAGGAAACACGTTTCAGAAAAAGCTCCACAAAACGTACATATGCAAACAATCCCTTTTATGTATATCAAGATTTTTAAGTGGTCCACATGTACGAGTCACGTTACATCGAATCCTTGCTTCAGGCGGGGTTATTCAACAATCTTTCGGCGATTTATCTAGAGTTCTCGATACCTAGTGTTGATGTTTAGTACCTTGATTGCCGCCTGACATAAAACACCTTGAAAAAATACGTGTCTGCAAGCATATATAATATACGAGAAATATAACACAGATTGCAATTAAAAACATAGACAGAAGGCTCTTTTAGTTTAAAGAGCCGCTGCTGTTCAATGCGTAGGATTACTAACGCAAGTGTCAGTATGTTATAGAACAAATAAAATGCACAAAAGATTTAAAAAAGACGCATTTATTTTACTTTTTATTTATTACATTTATCCATTCAAAATGACGCAGTGTAAAACTGGTCGACGATATCAGAAATAAGATATAAAATATTTATCTGCAGTTATATTCCTATTAAATCTACACATGAATTGACGAGTGTACTTGGATAGTTACTTGGCACCATATTGATATTAAAATGATGTTTCATAAAAACAAATGCCTTTTCATTTCGTTTGACGTCTACATTGAAATCTCCCATCATAATAATAGCAACATCTGTATCTACAGTAAACTCCCCATGGGTCAATAAAGTTGTCTTAGAATATTTCATCTATGCACTAAACAACATCATCTTCAAATCTCCTGAATTATTAGTTGTATGAATAACGGATGCTAGAATAAACAGGTTATAGTCCCAAACATTTTAAGACATATATTTTCTCCTCAAATCGATTCAGCAAAGTTCAGTCACACATCACGTACGTATCTTCTTTCCACGCGGCCTGTATGTTGATTAATGCATCCGTGAAGTAAAAAT